>JAXIVJ010002287.1:80000-113118 GCA_036785665.1 Chirona hameri
TAAAGGCTCTATCGGGAACCCATTACAGCGGGGACGGAAATATGGTGATGATTATTTGGGTTTAACCCGCGCACTGTAGGGGGTTTGCGCCGAACACGAACTACAGTTCGTGTTCGTGGGGGGTTGATTTCCACCCCCCCGTGAGATCTGGAAAACTACGTTACGAAGCGACAAGCGGAAAACGGCGTTTGATAGCTTGTTACAAGTTCGGTCGAAAGTATTTCAGTATTTGTTTTAGGTCAGGTCAAAATTGAGGTCACCAGAGGTCATAAAGGTCAAATTTTCCAGTTTTTTTCTCCTGTTTTAGGACTTCGCTCCAGAAATTCCCATATATCTCGGGAACTATGCTAGCTAGAAATAAACGGCAAAAAACGAGATCGTCAGCCATTTAAATTTTCAATTGACACGGTGTCCTTAAATTTGATCTCAGGTCAATATTTGAGGCTCCAGAGGTAAAAAAGGAGAAAATGCTGTTTTTTTGCTTAACTGTTTTTCGCTAATAACCTTGAATCGAATAAAGCTAACAAAAAACTGTTTAAGCCATTGTGTTTGTCTCGTAAATGCGCTTCGATTGATATACACGGTGACCTTGTTAGGTCAACTAAAAAATTTGACCACAGGTCACGTGACCTTGACCTGCGGTCAAGACCCAAGTAGGTCATATTGCTTATAGGGAGACGTGTCTCGAAGGGACAAACACATTTATGTCGGTTTTACTTCTCTATCTTCATTATGTCGCGAGTTATTGACAAACAAGTGATGGTGAACTCGGATGACCTCAAATGACCCCATATGGGTCACTGAACAAAACTTACACTGAGATCACCCAGAACATCCTATAATAACATGATACAGAAGTAATTGGACTAATAGCATGCATATCCTTGAAATAGGAAGCATTTTAATATTTCCCATTTACTTCTTATGAGAGGTCACGAAATTGACCTGACCTTAGGTCACTGATATCAAAATTTTGAGATACACGAATTGTAAGTACTCATGCCCTCATGAAACCCTGTAAGTTTCAAACTGATCGGTGAGAAACTCTGACTTTGACACAACTGCAAATGTTTTTTGGAGATGGGGTCACTTGACCTGGTCTGGTGACCTGACCTGAGATGACCCGAGGTCAATGTTTTTTCAAAGTGTGCGCAATTGATGTTCTAACAGGTGTACCAAAACCCGGCGGCGCTGTGCGCCGCCGTTTTTTCGCTATCTGATCAACCCCCGCAGTGCGCGGGTTAAGAATCATAACATCGGCCTACAAAACATCACCTGTCCCTTCCCCCCACATATACAATGATATCCCTCCTCTACATTATAGACGAACTGAAACACTCACTTTTTAAAAATCCAACAAATTCCTAAACACCTTTGTTGCCAAGCCGAGTTTGAATCGAAGTGAAATGAACAATTACTGGAGGAGTTTGAATTGAGTCAAATTAACAAAACTGGCAGAGCTCGAATCTACGTGAAATAAATCAAAGTGAAATCAGGTCCTAATTATATGTTCATCTTGCGTCCGTAAAGCTAAACAAGTTTACAGGCAACTCAAGTTTACAAAGCATGAAGATAAACATAAACTCGTAAACATTGTACTGCGGCTTGCACGACCGTAACAAATTCCAAGGCTCTCTCTTTGCGCTTGTGCATAACTCACTCATGTTTGTAAAGATTAACCCGCGCACTGCAGGGGGGGTTGATTTCCGCCTCCCCCCTCAGGTTTTTCAAAGATAGCGAAAAAACGGCGGCGCGCAGCGCCGCCGGGTTATGACACACCTGTTAGAACATCAATTGCGCACACTTTGAAGAAAACAAAATAACATCGGGTAATCTAAGGTCAGGTCACCAGACCAGGTCAAGTGACCTCACCTCCAAAAATGTTTGCAGTTGTGCCAAAGCCAGAGTTTTTCACCGATCAGTTTGAAACTTACAGGATGTGATGAGAGCATAAGTACTTACAATTCGTATATCTCGGAATATTGATATCAGTGACTTAAGGTCAGGTCAATTTCGTAACCTCCCCATAATAAGTCAATGGGGAAATATACAAATGCTTCCTATTTCAAGGATATGCATGATATTAGTCCAATTACTTCTGGATCATGTTATTATAGGATATTCTTGATGATCCAAGTGTAATTTTTGTTCAGTGACCCCTATTGGGTAATTTGAGGTCATGCGAGGTCACCATCACTTTTTGTCAATAACTCCCGACATAATGAAGATAGAGAAGTAAAACAAACATCAATGTGTTTGTCTCGTCGAGATACGTCTTTCCATATGCAACATACCTTACTTGGGTCACCACTTGACCTTGACCTGAGGTCAACTTTTTAAGTTGACTTAACAAGGTCACCATGTATATCATTTGAAGCGCCTTGACAAGATAAACACAATGGTGTAAAAAGTTGTTCGTTATCTTTATTAAGTAAAAAGTGAATAGCAAAAACGATTTAGCAAACAAAAACATTTTTTTCCTTTTTGACCTCTGCAGCCTCAAATATTTACCTGGGATCAAATCTGAGGACACCCTTAGCGATTGCAAATTTCACTGGCTGGTGTTTGCTTTTTTCCGTTTGTTTCTATCTAGCATCGTTTCTGAGATATATGGGAATTTCAGGAGCAATGTCCTAAAACAGGAAAAACTGGAAAATTTGACCTTTGATGACCTCTGGTGACCTCAATTTTGACCTGACCTAAAAGAACACTGAAATACTTTCGATAGAACATGTATCAAGCTATCAAATGCCTTTTTCACTTCTCGCTACGTAGCGTAGTTTTCGAGATCTCGGGGGGGGGGGGGGGCGGAAATCAACCCCCCCCCCCCTGCAGTTCGTGTTCGGCGCAAAGCCCCTGCAGTGCGTGGGTTAAAGCATCTCCTGATCGGTGGTTCCCACTGTTTCCCTGCCTGCCTGTCATTGGTTGGTTCTGGTGTGACGTCATCCACACACACTGACCAATCAGCACCAACGTGCGAATGCCGAGGTTGTGACGGCTCCACAGAGCGTACTGACCAATCAGCGCTCGAAGTGCGAATCCCGTAGCATGATTGTAAACTCGCGTCCCGGCTCGGTGCTGGAGTATGTGGAGTATGGAGCATGTGCAGATGTTCAAAGCCGATATAAAGGACGCATTCGAACTCATTCCAGTGCGACCGGAACAATGGCATCTCATGGCTACAATGGCTTTTGGTGGCAAGGTAACTACTACTTCCAAGTATGTCTGCCGTTCGGAAGTCGCAGTAGTCAGCGAATTTTCAATGATTTTCCGGACTGCCTCGAGCGCCTTTTCCAAGCAGAAGCAAAGGACACGTATGTGCGTCACTATTTAGACGATTTCTTCGGAATCAGACACAGACGCCAAGGGTCCGCAGAGGCATGTATGCTAATTTACGCTCCATCGGCAGGGAGGTAGGCAGGCCTTCTTAGTTGATAGCAGGGGCGGCGGATTGCGGGGGCAGGGTACTCAAATGCCCCCCCCCCCAGTCTAAAATCCTGGGGGGGGGGGCAAAATGGTAATTTTGCGCCCATATTTTGGCAGGCTCATTTTCTCACGTTTGCAGCTGTGTGGAGTATTTTCCCCCGATTTCGTCCTAACCAATAATAGGACTTTGTGCAATGATTTTTACTTGTGCTTTGACGACGAATTAACATCAATTTCTAACGATCAGTAAATCACTGTCCAGATTTGAGTCATTAATTTGTATAAACAGAGGCAATTATTGTTTGATTTGCTTGGCGAAAATCGACATTGACCCGCGGTAGAGCCTGCACTGTCCAATGTCTGTCACAAAGAAAACTGTAATTTGTATTGAACATTGATGGCATATATGGAATGTTCTAAAAATGGTAAAATATTATTTATGCGCCCATTTTTACTCTCACCTTTTATCCTCTCCGAGATCCAACGTAACGACGCTCTTTGTGTACAAAATTATTTTCACTTGTTCTTTGGCGATGAATTAACATCCATTTCTAACGATCAGTGAATCACTGTCCAGATGTGTGTCACTAATTTGTATAAATAGAGACAATTATTGTTTTTTTGCTTGGCGAAAATCGACATATCTGTAAAATCACGGCGCAACAAATCGTGCTTTCGGCGCAAAATAAATTCCTATGAACAGTACTGAACATCCAAATGGCAATATATGTATAGCAGATAGTACAATTTACACATCTTTCTTGTCTTCAGAAATATAAAATAAAATAGTATTTTCTATTTCAAATAGTATTTCAAAAAGTTATATTTCAAATAGTGCCCATCTGTGGTAGTGACGTCACTAAATTTAATATATCTACAACAATTATCGACCAAATTGCTTATTTTTTTTTGCACGGAAGACGTAAATTTGATGTAGGAGAAGATACACTAACTTTCGCGTTGATAGCGCTGTTGGTTTTGAGCTAATAAGAAAGTGCATCATCAATTGTCTCAGCCAATTGCGGGTTAACACACCCGCACCCGCACCTGCACACGTGCCCCTAGTTGACGGAAAGCCTCGCGAGCGCTTCGCGCCCGCTCAGTAATCAGATAAAACTATTGTGCTGTTCACGAAATTTTTACATAAAAATGAAACCCCAGAACACAGCACGATTTGGGAGGTGTCTGTCCATGACCGGAAAACGTTGTGACCCCCCCCCCGTTTGTTTGTTTTTTGGTGTTTAAGGGCGCAACGACTGCGTGATCAATTTGCACCCAGATCCACCACCGCAGTCAAAATCTCTTACAGGAGGCCTTGTCACCATTTCACAATCCTTCGGTGGCCTGATCGACAGACCGGTACCGAAGATGCACTCAAAACCTATTTTGAGAACTTTCACAGAAAGGTATCTATCGATATGCCTCCATGGGCTCCGGTGATCACTTTAGGCACTTGCCGCGCTTTGGAAACCATTTGGTCTCGATTAGAGACTAAAAAAGCATGAGCTTTTACCGTAATTGGTCTCCGAGACCATCAGGCAGTCAACGAATAAGAAAAGTCTGTCCCGACCGAAGATCGAACCCGCGACATGTTTTTGCAGTCAGCTGCAGTCAGCTGTTGAGAACTGTGAATGGTCTCCTGAAATTTAATTAATTTCATGAAGATGGCCATAGCAATGGCAGGTGTCGCTGTAATCGTAACGACGGAAGGTCGTTTTATTAAAATAAATACCCAATAACTATTATTTTTTCGATTGTATTTGTAAAAATTGCTTTCATGCCATCCTTTAACTTCGAATATTTATACACGGAAAGCCTGTAAATATCAGCCTCACCCAGCATTTGCCTTGGTTGATACCGTCTTCTTGCATACTCTGGTACAAGCCGCTATTCATGAAAATGCAATTTATGACCTTTGGTTAGCTCAGTGGTAGAGCGCTCGCTTAACATGTTGAGGGTCCGCGGTTCAATTCCGGCCGGCGCCGCGGTTTTATTCGAGAACCGCCCATGGTTTCTGAGAAGTATACATGGCTTCAGCTGTACCGTCTCTGCTGAGAATGTTGACGTGTTCCGAGACCATTTTTAGCATTGAGAACCCTGCATGGTTTCAAAACTGTTGTCTCTCTGCAGAGAATGGCTAGTGGGTTCGAAAATCTCTCGAAGAACCATGCGTGGTCTCCGTAGGTTTTCAGTGTGCGAAATATGGAAGGAGAGGGTTGGGGTGACATGCTATTTGACCCGTCCGGACGCAGTCGGCCACGTGAGCTGTGGTTCCCAAACCGGCGTAGTTGGTTCGATGAAGCGCCGCACGCAGTGCACAGGTACATTCCGGCGTGACCGTACGTACCAGTTTGTCGTGCTGGTCGGATCGGAGATCCCACTGATGGATGGTGCCGGATTGGTCACCGATGAACAGCTCCACCTGGTTCGGGTGCAGCATGATACACGTCATCGGCTGATCAACCTGGAACACCCGCTGGCAGTGCAGACCACCGGTCCTGCCGCGACAAGACGCACACGCACACGCACACGCACACGCACACACACGGAATGTGTGTAAAATGAGAGCCGACTATTAAACCGGGTGGTCAGAACACAGTTTCAGCAAAAATAAGATTTACGTGGCCGGAGTAAATCGTAGAAAATTTAAGAACAGCAGATTCTAATGAAGTCCGTAAATCGTGTCGCATGACACTTCAGTCTCATAAAGCCAGGTTTCATTTTAAAAAAATACTCCGGCATTATTCGTCTTAAAATATTAAATATTTTATGAAACCAGGTTTCATAAATTTCCTAAAAAGAGAAAAGAAGAAAAAAGGAATATACGTGTGACATAATCCCGATGGAATCCTGTTTCACCAAATATCAGAAATAAGAAAAAGAGTCTGTTCATCACACCACATCTGCGCCATTTTTGTAATGATCCTGAATTTCGGACCCATAATCTACGAAGGGGTATCGTTGCTTTAACACGCGTACTGCCGGGGGAGGGGGGGGGGGGGGTGATTTCCGCCCCCCCCCCTCCAGTTTTTCATGAATAGCGGAAAAACCGCGGAGCTGCTCGTCGCCAAATTTGACACAGCTGTTTGGACATCAATTACCCACATGGTGTAAATAAATTACCTCGGGTCGTCTCAGATCAGGCCACCAGGTCAAGTTAAATGCCCAGACCTCCAAAAAAGTTTGCGGTCGTGCCACAGCCAAAGTGATTGGCCAAACGGTTTGAAACTCACAAGATGTCATCAGGTTATAAGTACCTACAATGCTAATATCCATTTTGTTATATCGGTGATCTAAGGTCAGGTCAATTTCGTAACCTCCCCATTATAAGTCAATGGGGAAAAATGAAAACACGTATAAATCCATAGGAAATGGCAAATTTGACCAGTTCTCACCAGATCCACCATTATTGTGCCAAATGCAAAGCCCTATGTCACATTTCTGTTATTTGATCTCAACGAGGTCAACTCAGGACTCAGGTGACCCCCAGGTCACGTATGGGTTTTCTTCAATAACTATTTACCAAATCAAAGTAGAGCAATGAGGTTTTCACCATTGTATTTGGCTTGTCAAGACGTATCAATTGATGTGCGAGTTGAACTTTAACTGACCTTGACCTGACCTCAGGTCAGGTAAATTTTTGGATATAACCTAACTAGATCACCCAAAATATTATTCGTTGCGTCCTGACGAGGCAAACACAATGGCGAAATATGTTTTTACTCTATCATGCTTCTGTCAAAAGTTATTCCTTAAAAATAATTCGGCGATTTTGAGAATGTTTCAAATTCAATGGCTACTGCTGGCCTAACTATTGACCTTCTCTGCGCGTCGCAATCTTTTAGTTTGAGCAGATATAGACGGTGTTATCATGATGTCTAGCCGAAATTTGACCTTTGGTGACCTCTGGTGAACACAATATTGACCTGACCTAAAAATCCTGATATACTTTCGATAGAGCTTGTCTCCAGCTATCTAACGCCATTTTCCGCTTGTAGCTACGTTGCGTGGTTTTCGAGATCTTAGGGGGGAGGGCGGAAATCAACCCCCGGCAGTTCGTGCTTGGCGCGAACCCCCCCCCCCCCCCCCCCCGGCAGCACGCGTGTTTATGGAAACTCCAACGTCAGATGCTGGTGTCTATACACTTAAATGCCGACTTATATTGGTGTCACTTGGGTAGATTAAGTCTGATATTTCGCACAATAGATGTCGCAGTCGTCGTTCAACGCTAACATGAATGATTTTGTTATCAATAAATGTCGGTGTCGGACATGTCGAATATAGGTGAATTCGTTTGCAGCAGAAAACCATAAACAACCTCGTGTCCCGGGCAGCGGATGCACATCACTTGTTAAGACATATCCAAAAATGAACATGTTTAATGAACATGAACATGTTAAATGAACATGATTAAATTGGTTTGAGATAAATCAGCAAATGATTCTTATTTGTGATATGTCCATTGTCCAACTATTGTTTCAATATGATACGATTAAATAAATATACTACTTTATTGTTGGCGTGACGTCATATCCTAGAATCCGGCACATTTTAAGAACAGTTGGTGAAACACGTTTTACGAAGCTGCTTAGAATCGAAGGCCGTATACTCAGAATAGAACTGTCCAGTGATTGTAGCGACATCTGGCTTCAGCATTAGTGTGACGTCACTATAGGCTTACCCAAGGAGGAGGGGGCAAACAGGGCAATTACCACCACCTCCCCCCCCCCCCGATCCGTATGTGCCCCTTTGGAAATAGGGCCCGAAGAGCACCATGTGATACCAAGGGCAATAAAGCATCCATTGGAGGGTCGGCCGGGGATCCTGGAAGGTCGGCTGGGCTCCTCGAGGATCGACCGGGGCACCTAGAGGGTCGACCGGAGCCTTGGAAGACCCATCTGGGGATGCATGGGTGAACCACCAGGGCCCCTGGAGCGACTGATCCATGTAAATTTGTCCAGGCCCCTAGGCCTATTTCAAATCGAGGGCCCAACCTAGCTACCCACAACATTTTTAACTCACCGGATATGGCTCACTTTGTTTTGAGGGGGCCCTATTTTCAACTTTGTTATTAGTTTTGTTTGTCCTAAAATTATTCTCACCTGCCCCTGCCCCTCTCCTCTCCTCTCCTCTCCTCTCCCCTCCCCTCCCCTCTCCTCTCCTCTCCTCCCCTCCCCTCCCCTCCCTCCCCTCCCCTCCCCTCTCCTCTCCTCTCCTCTCCTCTCCTCTCCTCTCCTCTCCTCTCCTCTCCTCTCCTCTCCTCTCCTCTCCTCTCCTCTCCTCTCCTCTCCTCTCCTCTCCTCTCCTCTCCTCTCCTCTCCTCTCCTCTCCTCTCCTCTCCTCTCCTCTCCTCTCCTCTCCTCTCCTCTCCTCTCCTCTCCTCTCCTCTCCTCTCCTCTCCTCTCCTCTCCTCTCCTCCCCTTCCCTCCCCTCTCCTCCCCTCCCCTCCCCTCCCCTCCCCTCCCCTCCCCTCCCCTCCCCTCCCCTCCCCTCCCCTCCCCTCCCTTCTCTTCTCTTCCCTCCCCTCCCCTCCCCTCCCCTCCCCTCCCCTCCCCTCCCCTCCCCTCCCCTCCCCTCCCCTCCCCTCCCCAGGGTCGGACACAATGTAGTTACGGTAAACAAACACTCCGATACATAAAACCGGCTATTCTGAGCGTTGTGTCAAGGTTAAAAGGTATGAGACATGTTAAAAACGACACTCACTCACATGCGTACACTGCAGACTGGTACACTCGTACACTCAGATTGACCTTTTTGGAAGGATTCAATTACGATTCATTTTGGAATATGAATGATTCAGTCACCGTTTGATTCATGGATTACCATTTTGAGAAATGATTCTTTCCGATTCAAAGAATCAAAACATTTTTTTAAAATCAAATCACGTTTGACTAACCATTGAAATAGCATTGCACAGTCTTTTTGATTCAATCAGCCTTGTTTCTATGCGGGTTTTGATTCAATCATGATTCACGGAGAAAAAAATCCGATGGTGAATCGATTCTTCTTTGATTCAAGGGATTTTGATCGAACGATTCCAATCGATTCAATCAGAGTCGAAGCAATGGTATACATACATGGTATACACACTGGTATACATACACTAGTATCAATGTCTGGTACACTGATTAGAAGAAAAAACACCACACGATCGGAAGCACACACATGCAGCACAGCACAGCAGAGGCCTCTTGCACCAAATAATCTACCCGGGTATATTATTGTTTACCCAGATTCTCTTGCACCGTCGCGCCACGAAAATAAACTACCCAGAAAGTTTACCCAGGAATTCTACCCAGCGAACACCGATTCTACCCAGCATGGGCCACGGGGGGGGGGGGGGGGGGGGGCGGTGGGGGGACATGTCCCCAACTTCAAAGTTGGGGGGGACAGAGTGTCTTTTGTCCCCCCCTCTCCAACTTTGAGCACATGACATTACCCTCAAATTGCAAGCACCTCCAACAGTACACACCTCAAGCACCTTCAACAGTAAAAATACAGTTATCCAGGGAATAAAACCAAAACTTTCGCACCGCTTCGCGGCGCCATCGCAACACACATTCAATTGTATACGGGTTATCTTTTTTTAAAATAAATTCGCACCGTTTCGCGGCGCATTTGTTTTGTTTATATGTTGCTACTTTCCTATATAATTGGGGAAAATAGTTCGCTTTATCACGTTTTTTACCGCACTCTTAACCCGCGCCATCCCGGTGCTCGGCGCCACCTTCGCCGAGCCGGGGGAGGGGGTGTTTAGACACCCCCCCCCCTCTAACTCGAACACTAAAATGGCTAGAAAGACGCGGGAAAAAGCGTTTGAAAGATCTCGACAAGCATATTCGAAAGTACTTCAATATTGTTTTCCTAAAGCCAGTATTGAGGTCACCAGAGGTCCTCCAAGGTCAAATTTTTCCAGTTTTAGGATTTCGCTCCAGACACCCCAAGATATCACAGGAACTATGATAGCTACGAACAAACGGAAAAAATCAATGGAAAGCTCTTGAAACATGCAATGTACAAGGTGTCCTCAGATTTTAGCTCAGATCAATATTTTAGGCTCCAGAGCTCATCAAATATCAAAAAGGCTACTTTTTACAAAAAGGTTTTTACGAATAGCTTTTTACATAATAACGACAAGGAAATAATGTTGATGCCATCGTGTTTGCCTCGTCAAGGCGCTTCGAATCATATTAAGGTTGACCAGGTTAGGTCAACTTAAAAATTTGACCTCAGGTCAAGTTCAAGTGGTGACCCAAGTAGGTCATGTTGTATATGGGAAGACGTGACTCGACGAGACAAACACATTGGTGTCGGTTTCACTTCTCTATCGTCATTATGTCGAGAGTTATTGAAATGTAACTGTTGGTGACCTCGGATGACTTCGGCTGACCCTGTAGGGGTCACTGAGCAAAAATGGCACCTAGGTCATCAAGAATGGCATATAATAGCATGATCCAGAAGGAATTAGACTGATATCTTACGTATCCTTAGAATAGGAAGCATTTGAATATTTCCCCATTGACTTATAATGGGAGGTCATGAAATTGACCCGACCTTAGGTCGCTGATATAAACAAATCCAAGATATAAGAATTGTAGATATATATATGACCTTATGAAATCCTGTAAGTTTAAAACCGATCATCCAAAAACTGTGACTGTGGTACGACCACAACTTTTTTGTGGAGGGGGGGCACGTGACCTGGTCTAGTGACCTGAGCTGAGATGACCCGATTATTATTTTTTTCATTATGTGGGCAATTGATACCCGAACAGCTGTGCCCAAAAGGGCAGCGCTGCGCGCCGCCGTTTTTTCGGCATCCTCGAAAACTGAGGTGGGGGTATCTAAACACCCCCCCCCCCCCCCCGGCACGGCGCGGGTTAACCCTATTCCCTGCGGGGGCAGATTCTGCCCCCCCCCCCCCGGTGGTTTTTCACTTGCGGCTTCTAAACCGTTAGGCCTAGCGTCTTGAAACTTTGTGACTTTTCCCAACTTTGAATGGCGCGTGTTGTCAAAATTTCGAAAAATCGGTCAAGCAGAGGCGGTGCCAGGCTCCTGTTTTGGGGAGGGTGTTACGAATGCCGTTTTGCGGTGCATACTTCCTTCATAGTTTACAGTGCGTAGTTTACATAGTTTACAGTGTTGCATTGAAATAGTTTCATACATGCGTCAGAAACTATTTCAATGCAATATAAATTATAGATACTGGGATTGTACATATGTTTTGGGCAGAGGCGCACTCAGGTACAAAAAATGGGAGGCGATACCCTCCTTCAAATTAGGTCCAACTTCAAATTAGTAAGATGATAAAAGCGTTACGCGCATGGTGCCCTCCCCCCCCCCCCCACGTTGTTTTCCTGGATCCACCTATGTGCAATATATTAAATTTAACAAATTACAGCATATAATGCCCACATGTGACGTTCATGTCGTCCCAAACAATCACGAACAGCACATATTATCAAAAAATTCCCCCATTTTACATCCCCTGAATACGCCTACGATTTTTTATTTTGTTTTTTGTCTTCATATATTGAAGAACAATACAATTGAAGCTCACAAACGTTTGGGGCATGCAAATCGGTCAAACCGCATGGCCGCAATGACCTTTAAAAAAACATCAAAACATTTCGCATTTTTTGCCCCCTGGCCCCCATTTAACAACAACAACAAAAATTTGAGGTCCAAAAAGAGAGATCATGTCATGACGAATCGAATGGCATTTTCTCCATCGAAATCGACCGAGCGGTTCTCGAGATCTCTGGGGGGCAGAACCTGCCCCCCCCCCCGCAGGTTAACGTAATTATAGCCGCCCGCAGGGAATAAGGTTAAACGGGAAAAAACATTTTTAGAGGTCATAGAGGAAAAAATGCATATCCAGGGCATAAGATTCCAAATTTTCGTGCCGCTCCGCGACGCAATTTCGCGGTTCCAGGGCTTGGGCCTAAAAAATATTCGAAGTTTGTATAGCTGATTCCAAACTGGTGTCGCTGGTTCCAAAGTTGAAATGGCAGACCCCTCAGTTTACTAGCTCCAGCTTCTAAAAGTTGGTATGGACCATGCCATACCTGCCATACTGCATTCTCCATCCTTGTAACGTGCCCTTTCATGCGTTTTGTTTTGGCCCTTTCAACGCTTGGGAATGGGCTCTTTCAACGCTCGGGAAGGGGGGGAAGCCCTTCATGGAAAGGGAATCCTCATGGAACCCATGGAACGGGATGGAAATGGGTGGGCATGGGGCCATTTTTGGAAATGTAACGGGTTGGAACGGGTTTGGGACAGACCATATATTTTTTTTTTAAGCACCACAAAAAGGGAAATATGCTGAAACGGGTGGGAATGGGAGCCCCATCAATTATGAATTCGGATTGGAACGGGTTTGGGTATGGCTGAATGGGCTGGAACGGGATGGGGGCTGAACAAGTGTCCCATGAAGGGCTCTAAAGAGGACCCTTTCGAGGCGCCACCCCTCCCCCCCCCCCTGGACGAAATCCTGGCTACGTGCCTGTGTGGACTGTGGTTAGTTAACAGCCATGCCACTGCAACTTAGCAGTAATGCGCATGTATAAATCGCTCAGCTTTTTTTAGAAGCGGAAAGTACGCTAACTTAGTCAACAAGTCACCTCTCTAGGCAGTGCCGTCGCCACGAAATGGGGGGGGGGGGGGCAGCCATGGGTTTGGGGGCCAGCCCCATTGGGCTAATGTTAAAATCCTGCGAATCTGGGGGGGGGGGCACCCTCAACCCCCCGCCCCCGGTGGCGAAGCCCCTGTCTCTAGGTACCACTGGCACAGCAAGTAGCGGGAGTATCCCGAGGCAAGTTGGCAGTGGCGCACGCAGAGGGGGGGGGGGGGGGGTCAAAAGGGTCAGCTGCCCCCCCCCCGACATTTATGAGGGGCAAGCATCAAAAGGACCCGTATTTTGGCCCATACCTGGCAGGGGCCCGGTCTTGGTCAGGCCTGATCGAGGCAGGGGCCCGGTGCTGGCAAAGGCATGATATGGGGCCCGGTCAGGACGAGGGCCCGGTCAGGACCAGGTCCCAGTCAGGACCAGGGCCCGGTCACAACGGGGCCCGCTCCTGGCAAATTATTTGATACGGGCCCGTTCCTGGAGGGGCCCGATCGAGGCAGGGGCGCGGTGTTGGCAGATGCGTGATATGGGGCCCGGTCAGGACGAGGGCCCGGTCACAACAGGGCCCGGTCCTTGCTTGCATATTCTTTATACAGGCCCGTTTCTGGTAGGGGCCCGGTCTTGGTACTTGGTAGCCCCTGCCCTATCGAAGCAGGGGCTCGGTCTGGCAAAGGCGTCCAGAAAATATTCAAGAGGGGTCATCAATTGCAGTGGTGCCCCTACCTATAACCAAATCTGAAAACTCAACGGATTTGGTCCACTATATTTTGAGGGTGCCCCTATTTCAGTTTGTTTTTATTCCAACGTTGGCTATAGGTATTTGCAATATCAGTCGTACCCTTTTTATCATTTAAAGTGCCGCGGATGGTGCTAAAATATATGATTTGTACAGTCAAGAGCGGCCCCAGACGGCCGATGAAGAATTGACCATAGGGGATTCGAGTTTTGTGACCAGGGGGGGGGGGGGGGGGGGTTCGAAGCCGTTTTTACCAGCAGTAAATCTTATGCATGCGATAACTATTATTGCGGTATTATTGCGGTTATAAATTTGAGGTTTTCAGCGGGTTGGAGAACTAAGTTTTGCTATTGGAACCAGCATGCAGGGTCAAAACAAGGAAATATGTCAGCAAAAGGTGGCGTCAAAAGACAAGTCCCCCCCCCCCATTTAAGGCCAAAGGTGGGGCCATGGCCCCCATATCTCCCCCCCCTGCGGCCGCCAGTGTGTAGTCTATATTAGACCCTTTTGTACTGGAAAAGAACACTGATTGGCGGCGCGGAATTTTTTGCTTTATTTTGTGTTTGTCTAGATAACTAGGCCCTAAAAAATCGAAAGGTTCTATAATCTATATGTATCAGTCCAATTGGGGGCCCTCAGGGCCCCTCGAGTCCGATACGTTGTTGCCTCGGGACTGTATAAATGCACGTTGGTGTCCCTTCATAGCCCAAGGGACATTTTTGACATAATTTAGCAATTTTAATTTAGCATCATTTCGCGTTTTTTTTCCTCCAGCGACCAATGCTTGTGATTTCATGGCGGCACCAGACCATTGTTTTCCCTCCTGGATTCAAGGAGGCAAAGTGCCCCGGTGTTTCGGAGTTTCCCCTCGCCCTACAGTGCCGCCTACCGTCACGATGGTGCCCCTGGCACACCGGCGCGGTGGTGCCCCTGGCACACCGGCGCGGTGGTGCCCTTGGTTCACCGGCACGGTGGTGCCCCTGGTACACCGGCGCCGCCACCGCGGCGCGGATTTTTTTGGCTTTATTTTGGTGGTGTCCCTGGTACCCCGGCGCGGTGGTGCCCTCACGGCCCAAGGGGGAGGGTCATGACCCCCGTGACCCCCCCCCCCCCCTTCGATCCACCACTGCCCCCGTCGCGGCTCAGAGGGGCCCATCTCGGGTCTAAAAGGGGCCCATCGTGGACTCAGAAAGGGCCCATTTCAGGCCTGATAAAACCCAATTTAGCCTCAGAAAGCGAGTATCTCAAGTCCATAATTTGTTTTAGGGGGCCCATCAGCCAATGCTAGGGGGCTCACTTCGGTTAGCACTTAGCCACCCCCGTCGCAAAATCCTGGCTGCGCCCCGTTTGGGCGTTAAAAACATACTACACCATAGGGTTCCCATGTTAAATCCATGATTTTCAGACGAGGCTTGCTCATAACATATGGTATATATTTTAAATCCGACTTCGGAACCAGATAGCTACAAGCCTAGGCTACAACATTTTTATTTACAATTTTTAGATATTCTGGGCGTAAAAGGGTTAAATAGGCTTAGGGTTAAAAAACGTCGGAACGACCGCTGACCGCTTCCAAATACTACTACTGGTACTGGAATATACACTACTTCGACTACTACTTCGTAGGGTATTAATAATGACCGCTTCCAAATGCTACTACAGGTACTGAAATATACACTGCTTCGACTACTACTTCGTGTATTTGCTGGAGTTGAATTAAATAAATAAATATTTAATCTATGGAAATACAAGTTATTGATAGCAAACAATACCTATAATTTATAATAGACAAAACAATTCCCAGAAAAAATTATATCTTGTCTATTTCATTTGGGTGTTACATTTCTTACTGTTCTACCCGTTGTTCTATTACCCTGTTATTTCCCACAAGGCCAACAAATTAGGCGAAAACCAAACGACATCACTTTAGTAATAATAAAAGAGACAAATATGGCGCAGCTATGCCAAAATCTGCGCATGTAGCCTGCCTTTGTTGTCGCATTGGCATTTGTTTGGATCTCCTCTGTTTTCCAATATTTGTGCTTTGTTTAATGTTTTTGAAAGTTTTGGGTTCTTTGGTATTGGAAATTGGATCTATATTTGTTTTTATAAAATGACCTAAACTGATATGCCTCTCCACTTTGTATCACCCTGGCCTTAATTTATGAGCAAATTGAAGGTTCTGATTCCTATCACTCTTACTTTTACTTGTTAGGCCTACCTATGACAGGGTCCTAGGGTTGCTTTGGAGCTGGGGTGAGAAGTGGAAAATTCTGGCTAAAAATTAGCATAAGGAGTGGAAAATTCAACCAAAAGAAACATAAGTGTACTCAGCTTTATCAATATACAATTACCCAGGGGTGAAACTTTGTATGCTTTTGAGGATGCACTTGCACCCCCAATGTTTAATTTTGCATCCCTAATGTTCCTTTTGCATCCCCAATGTTTATTTGCTAAGGAGGCCCCCTTACAAAAAAGAGGCCTCTAGGGAGGACAGGAGGCCCTTCTGTGCTTGAAGGAGGCCCTCTGTTGTTAAAGGAGGCCCCTGTGCTTAAAGGAGGCCCATCTGTGCTTAAAGGAGGCCCCTTGTGCTTAAAGGAGGTCCCTTGTGCTTGAAGGAGACCCACTGTGCTCGAAGGAGGCTCTCTGTACTTAAGGGAGACCCTCTGTGCTTAAAGGAGGCCCCCTGTGCTTAAAGGAGGCCCATCTGTGTTAAAGGAGGCCCACTGCGCTGAAAGGAGCCCCCTGTGCTTGAAGGAGGTCCTCTGTGCTTGCGCTTAAAGAGGCCCCCTGTGCTGGAAGGAGGCGTCTATGTGCTTGAAAGAGTCCTATATGCGCTTAAAAGAGGCCCCCTGTGCTTGAAGGAGGCCCCAAGGAGGCCCCTCTGCGCGTGTTTACAGGAGGTCCTTCTGTGATTAAAGGAGCCCCTGTGCTTAAAGGAGGCCCCTATGGGCTTCAAGGAGGCCCCATGTGCTTGAAGGAGGCCCCTCTGTGCTTGAAGGAGGCCCCCTATGCTTGAAGGAGGCCCCTCTGCGCTTAAAGGAGGCCCCCTGTGCTTAAAGGAGGTCCTTCTGTGTTTAAATGAGGCCACTCTGTGCTTAAAAGAGGCCCTCTGTGCTGAACCCGCGCCCCGGTGGGCCTCTGTGACAACTTCGCCCTGGTGGGGGGCCAAATTAACCCCCGCCCTCTCATTCGAAAAGTAAAAGGGATAGAAAGACGCGGAAAAAGCATTCAAAATCTCTTGACAAGGGCATTCGAAGTTACGTCAAGTATTATTTGGCTCAGGTGAATATTGAGGTCACCAGAGGTCATCCAAGGTAAGATATTCCAGTTTTAGGACTTCGCTTCGAACACCCCCAAATGTATCGGTAAATATGATAGCTGAGAGCAAACGGAGAAAAGGAATCGAAACCTGTTGAAAAATGAGAAAAAAATACATTTGTGTCCTCAAATTTTAGCTCAGGTCAATAGTTTAGACTCCAGAGGTCACCAAAGGTCACGAGGGCATTTTCCCACACAAAAAAAGTCGTGAATAAATTTGTATCGGATAAACATAGAGCAATACTTTTAACACCAACGTATTGTTCTCGTCAAGGCACTTCGAAACATCAATTGTGACCTGGTTAGGTCAACTTCAAAATTTAACCTCAGGTCAAGGTCATTTGGTGACCCAGGTAAGTTTACAGCAACAAAGACCCCTGTTGATCAGTTTTGTCCGCCCCTGTTGGGAGAGCGCTGGGCTTCTGACCTCACCCGGTAGTGGCAGCCCGGGCTCGAGTCGCTTCGGCGCTCGCTATTTGCCCCTGCCTGAGATGGCCTGTGGCCGGTGGCAGCGGTCGCACTCAAGGTCAGGTGACGTCAGAGGGCGGGGCGGACCGTGCCCAGGTATGTCGGGCACGTAAAACTTTCGCTTCTGAATTCTGCCGGACGCCAGGAATTGCTTGATCGGGTGAGGGGTCAGGGCCTGCGCAACAAGCTATGCTTAGCGTGGGTCCTGACCTCGGAAATCCATCCATTCAAAAACATTCGGACTAAATTTATTTAAAAAAATACGACAGCTCGATTCTAATGGTTTCTGACCTCATGGCTCATTCAGTCCCTACTCCCTCTTGTACGGCCTTGATTTAGTCCATTTGGTCTAGTTATATCAGCTGAGCTAAGAGGCAAACCGTCCTTGAGCAGTGCCATCTAGGAAATATTATTTAATAATAATAAAAACAAATTTGGTTAAAAATTGTTTAATTTATTTTACGCAAATTAGCAAATCCTAAATATTGTAAGACAACATATATGAATCAATACATGCCGCGCAATGAATTGTACATTTATTTGTTAATAACCAAAACGTCCACTATGGATCTCAGTAGGAACCTTGTCGGATGAACTAATCGCAGGCATTTTACTTCACAAACAAATGGACACGCGTCTAAATATATTGTTTGTGTACTGCGGTGGAAGGCGCTGTACTATTATACTCCGTCTGCCAGCCTCGTGCTGTGCTGCTTCAAATATCCGCCTTGAAGTTTGAACTGTAATGTTTGTCTGTTCTTCGAGTGGAAATTGACCTTCTGTCCACCCTTCTAAATATAGTGCACGCAAGTCGCTGATCGGATAAAATGATGTTTTCCATAGCTTAGTACCTTGAAGGCGCTGTTAGCCCGGCAGTCACTGGGGTATTTGTAGACTATCATTTCCGTTCTTTTGACGTTTTTTATTTGATATTTGCGTCAAAACTCGATTTTCTACAATTAAATTAAAATGGACCCGTCCCCGTCTCCCCCCCCCCCCCTATCAAAAATTTGTGGCGCCGGCCCTGATCCAGGCGTCATGTTTTTCCACGATTTGATGTGTCAAACAGGCTAACAGTTGCTCCACTTTATCTTCGATCTCAGTGCAAGGTTGACACGAGGAGCACATTTATGGAAGCATTAGCATAGTATTAACTGAGTAATTCACTCCCTTGATTCGCAGGTGGCATCCACTTGTTAACCCTCGCCTTAGGGGGGGGGGGGGGGGGGGGCCTGACAGCCCCCCCCCCTGAGGTTTTTCTTGAATAGCTTTTTACACGTGCGGCGCATCTTGCTGAAATTTTTGGTAGCTAAGTTTACAACAATTATACGCATGTTGTAAAAAAAAATTGGTTAAGCAGTTTGGGAGATAATCATGTTTTGATGACGTCATGTTGGTGGAAAAAAGATAAATATTTGAAAAATGGTAGAAAACAGAGTTTTAAAGTAAATTGCAAACGCAATTCACCAAAGATACAAAATGGCATTCTCTTTAAAACGGCAATCTCGGATTTAAAAAAAACTGTTTTTGATCCCTAAAATAAAAAACTGTTTTGTTTTTTAAATCCCCACAAATCAAAATTTTCAAAGATGTTAGAAAAATCGGAATATATGTAAGAGAACTGAGTATGGACAATACTCATACCAAATTTCAAAGTAATATCTTCATTTTTGACTGAGTGATGGCTCCCTAAGTGTAAGAAACTGATGACGTCATTTTTTCAAATAACTTTTTTGACTTTTTTGACAAGATACGAACAAATAATTACCTTTCCTGTATTTCTGAGCCAAAACTGGTCTAGGAACATGCCTTTTTATTTACATTTATCAATTTATATTTTGAGGTTTTCTGAAGAGCCTGTCGCTGTTCGCTGTTCTGGACGTGGTAATCGCTGTTCGCTGTTCTGTTCGCTGTTCTGTTCGCTGTTCTGTTCGCTGTTCTGGACGCTGGTAAAATCGGTGTTCTGGACGTGGTAAATCCGAGGTCATTCACTTGACCTGGAAGGTCACCCGTTGACCGGAAACCTAAAAATCGCATACTGTTAGATTCCTCGCATGATAGGCAACATGCTGGTTCTTACCGCATTGCTCTAAGTTGCTTGGTTTGGAAATTAACAGGGGGCCTGTCAGCCCCCTCCCCTCACCCCCCCCGCAGGACGAAGGTGAAAAAAGCTCCCGTAGGGCGAGGGTTAACACGATGTGGAGAAACGCAAGTGGCTTCCAAAAACGGAGACGGAAAAAAGAGAAAGAGCTGGCCGCTCAGGCTGCGCAATACCAAAAACTGCACAATTGTGCATGTAGCAGACGTTCTATGCTGATGGTTTTTGGTTTTGGCAGTTTTTGGTTCATGCATAAATGACAACCTCATTGTCTATTTTGCTTGCCTTGGTAATACTCAAAGTTGCACGTTCTTGTGGGCATTTTGCAGAGGCTTTACTGATATTACATTTTGCGCATATGAACCATTAGCTCATATCACAAAGAGACATAGCAGTGAACAGAAACAGTTCGTAGGTCATCCACAGGGGCGTCACCACGGATTTTTTTGACTGGGGTGGGGACGCAGTCACAGTCGCAGTCAAAAGCAAAGGGGGCATTCAACACTGGACGTGGTAAAAACAACACTGGACGTGGACGTGGACGTGGTAAGACAGCCGGTGGGTGCCGTCCGACCATTTTTGATTTTCTTTGAAAGTTGTGCATTGGGGGGTTTCAAGGGCGGGGAATTAATTGGTGGTGAGTCATAGAGCCCTTCATTGAATGGGAATCCCGTATAGGAATTGAACGGGATGGAATGGGTGGGAATGGGGCAATTTTTTGGAAATGTAACGGGTTGGAACGGGTTTGGGTCAGAACGTATATTTTTTTTGCACCACAAAAAGTGAAATATGCTGAAATGGTTGGGAATGGGAACCCCATCAATTATGAATCTGAATTGGAACGTGTTTGGGTCTGGCTGAATGAGCTGGAACGGGATGGGGCTGAAGATGTGTCCCTGCATGAAGGACTGGTGACCAAAAAATAAAAATAAACATTTCCAAAATACGGCCTTCCGTATTTTCCCAAGTTCCCAAGTACAGACCTAATTTTGACGACCAATAACTCCGAGACTAAAAAAAGTTATTTTGAAAACTTTTAATGTGTCAGGAATAGCAGAAGAACAATTTGGCAATCACGGATTTTCGATTTTTTGTTTTTTTTGTCACGTGACCTCGTGACCTACTTTTTGCGCCGTGACCTTGACCTCTTGGAAACTGAAATTAATATTTTCGTCTGACGACGAATTGAGTTTCATTGATGTCCTTTCGTATAAAAAGAAGAAGTGGGGTTCGACCTGTAAAAACTACTTTTGGGGACTTCCACAGTAAGAAAACCATTTTTTGTTCTTCAAATTTGCCGTCCGACCATTTGTAATTTTCTTGAAAAGTTGCGTACTGGGCGTTTCAAGGGTGAGGAATTCATTGGTGGTGACCAAAAAAAATCCCCCCCAAATATATATATATATATATATATATATATATATATATATATATATATATATATATATATATATATATATATATATATATATATATATATATATATATATATATATATATATATATATATATATATATATATATATATATATATATATATATATATATATATATATATATATATATATATATATATATATATATATATATATATATATATATATATATATATATATATATATATATATATATATATATATATATATATATATATATATATATATATATATATATATATATATATATATATATATATATATATATATATATATATATATATATATATATATATATATATATATATTCCAAGATAAGGCCTTCCGAAAATTTCCCAATTTCACTGCGCAGACCTATTTTTGACGACCAATAACTCCGAGACCAAAGAAGCGATTTTGATAAACTTTTTGTTTGGATCGGGATTAGTCAACGAACAATCTGGTAATCTCAGATTTTCGATTTTCATTTTTTTTCACGTGACCTCGTGACATTTTGCGCTGTGACATTGACCTGTTGGAAACTGAAATTAAAATTTTCGTCTGATGACGATTTGAGTTCCATCGATGTCCTTTCGTATAAAAATATAAAAAGTTGGGTTTGACCCGTAAAAAGACTACTTTTGAGCCTTGCAATGCTGACACAATACGCTGTTTGGGCACGTTACGTTGTATTGGCCTGGCAGGTCATATGGCGACCTTATTTTGGTGTGACAGGCACCAACCGAGAGGTTTCGTCGTCAGGAGTCACTCTGAACTTTGTTTCGAAAGCGTATGTCAAGTAGATGCGAAGTTATCGACAGACAGGTGCCCGAACAGCGTATTATGTCAGTATTACAAGACTGAAAAATAATGTGTACAGGTCGAACCCCATTTTTGTATTTCTTTTATACGAAAGGACATCGATGAAGTTTACATCGTCATCAGACGAAAATGTTAATTTCAGTTTCTAACAGGTCAAGGTCACGGCGCAAAAAGTAGGTCACGAGGTCATGCGATTTTTTTTAAAGAAAATCCGTGATTGCCAAATTGTTCTTCGACCAATCCTGATCCAAACAAAAAAAGTTTATCAAAATCGCTTTTTATGTTTCGGAGTTTTTTTTCGTCAAAATTAGGTCGTCAAAATTAGGCCTGCACAGTGAACTTGGGAAAATACGGAAGGCCGTATCTTTTATTTTTTGGGGTCACCACCAATGAATTCCGCCCTTGAAACCCCCAGTGCAGAACTTTTCAAGAAAATTAAAAATGGTCGGACGGCAAATGTGAAAATTTGGGTTGTCTTACTTTGTAATGCCCCAAAGGTTGTTAGCCGGGGAGGGGGCGGGGGGGGAGGGATAGCACGTGAGTGGCAACACATACTTTTCTTAACGTGGCTTACTTGCAGGCATATCAGGGGCGAGGAACTAGGGGAGGCCCCTGACTACTTGTCAGGAGGCCCCCCTGACAACTTGCTAGGAGGCCTCCGCTACGATTTGCATCCCCAATGTCATTTCCAAAGTTACACCCCTGCAATTACCTGCTCACCAGCATGTTATTACCTATACCAATTCTTTCCCGTCTTTCCCTCCACAGGCTGTCGTAATCATTACATCCATAAATCAGTATCAGTGCTCCAATTATCCAATACATTTTAAGATAAGGAGTGGAAAACTCACGGTAAAACTGGGAAAAAGGTGAAAAAATTGTATAAATAGGGTGTTGTTTTCCACCCTAATTTCTCAAAGCTAGGAAACTGACTCATGCTCATTCATGTTTTTGTTTCAGCCTATGGTACTGTGTACTGTGTACTGTGAGATGGTCAAATCATATTTGTTTTATTTTTCATAGTGTCATTTGCATAACCATAATTGTACTCAAAATCTGCACACCTTTGGCTAATGTGAAGATGGATTATGATGCTTGTTCGTTAAACAGGACCAAGGCCAAATTGGGATGTCTTGCTTTGCTCATTTTACCATGTACATATTTCATAATGTGCCATATTTTAATGCGTGTGTACATGGTTGTTTACTGTTTGGGACCTGGTTGTCAATAAATAGTGTTGATCTTTAGTTTATATAATAAGTAATATGTTAAATATCTGTTTTTCACTTCCTTTTTCTTTCATACTGTTTTGTTTGTCTAATATTTATTCTGTAAAGTTGGGGGGGGGGGGCTGACTGACAAGTTGGGGGGGGGGGGGGGGGGGGGGCTGAGCCACAAGTTGGGGGGGGGGGCTGAAGCCCCCCCCCCAACTGAATAGGAACCTACGCCCCTGGCCTATAATATAGCACTGAAATGCTGTTTGGAATGAACACCGGATAGCGGGCGTGTGCGGTGCCCGTCAATTTTCGGTCCCGCGGTAGTTTTCAGTGCGGTTTAGTGCAGACTACTAAACCGAGATAATATGTCTGTATGACAAAAGATGGTATCTATGAGCAAAGTGACGACCAGTAATACACATGCTTTGTTCTTCATAACAATTATTGATTTATTTGGGATACATACCTATTTACTCCAAGGTGCACAACTCCAAATAATAACTCAAAGGCTAAAAAGCAGCCAGCATTAGTACATGACACTGCCGGATGACAAGTAAATCTATATCTGCCAAAATATAAGTTACGGATGTGGTTTTCATGACGTTTCGAAGTTGGGACGACAGTGACACACACTAGGCTATCTACGAGTGACTTTCTGTTGTATACAATTATTGATATCGTTATCATAAACGCTCAGTATCAGAAAATGTAGCACAGAAGATATTCGAACGCAGGACCAACCGGTTTGCAGCCTGCCTCTCTACCACGAGAGGCTGCGGTCGGTAAAACATATTTGGCATGACAATACAAACGTGGATGTTTCGGGAAATATTTATTTTCAAGTTACCAAAAAATACCTATTTTCTTCAAATACGATTATTTTTCTCGAACTCTTGTCAAACAGCAGTCCTCTTGCCAAACAGCTGGCGTTGTCCTCAAGTTAAAACAAATTTAAATGTTCGTTGTGATAATCACGCAGAGATCACACGTAGGTGCACGGCACGCATCGCACGGATACCCACTGTCCTCTTCGCCAATGGGGTATGTCAGTTGATAAAGATGTAGATGGCGCTGATGTACAATGTGACCCAAGCGGAGATCACCGCCATTGGCGACAATGCATTAAGTCACTGTTTGAGGGTGGCACTAAAAATAGTTACGATGGAAAATGCTAAGGGGCCAAGTCTCATGTGGTTCGCTGAAGCTTTCTGAGTTAAATGCTGCCATTTTTATGATATAAATAATTGGGGTTGCACAAAATTGCCCCGGAGTCAACTATGCGTGGCGAGCAGCCATAAGGGCAATCGGGCCGTCCGGCCCCAGCAGGCGATCGACCATGTTGTCTCGCCGCGGCCGGCCGTCGTCTTCGGTGGCGAGGGCTGCGGCTCGGGTGAACGGCAGTATTTTAGTTTACCGTCATGATTTATATTTAGCATACGATCAAGGTCACACAAGATGGTGATGGGAATGAGCGATGGTGCAGGCGGCGCAGAAGGAACAAGAGGAGCTGAAGGAGTGGCACTGAGCAGGGAATAAAATTAGACCATATGCCACCGCACTTAGCAAGTCGTTGGTCCTGCCGTATTTTATATGAAAGTTTGTGTATTTACCTATTTTTTTTTCTGGAGAGCATGGCGGTCTGTGCTGCTCCAGCAGGATGTCATAAGCAGGTGTCGGCAATACGATCTTCTGCTCAATCAAAGGTGAGTATGTGTTTTAGCAGTGTTTCAAACAGTAAGTTCCATCTGTGGTGACATCGCAATTAATGCACAGTGAAAGCCTTTCTTCCATATTTTTTATTAAATATATGAGTGTTTATCAGTTTAACAATCAAATGTACAACCATTGTTGTTTGCCACCAATATTTTGTTGTTGTTTGGCCCGAAGTCACGGTGGATAGGAATATTGCCCGCCCAGGAGCCGCAGCCAGCAGCCCCGACGACGGCTGCCGCGACGAGTCGATATGGTTGATTGTCCGTTGAGGCTGGATGGGCCACTCGCCCTTATGGCGGTTCGCCACGCATGGTTGACTTCCACGATTTTGTGCAACCTCAATTATTGATATCATCAAACAAATGGCATAATTCAACTCAGAAAGCTTCAGCGAACTACATGAGACGTGAGCCTTTAGCACTTTCGATCGTAACTATTTTTAGAGCCACCTTCAAACAGAGACTTAATACATTGTCGCCAATGCACAGTGGGCGTTCCGGCCGGTCTAGCCTCGCGGAACTCCACAAAATAAATTACCGAGTGTGATAACAAAATGTATATCAATCGACTGCAAAATGTCCATTGATCACCAATATCACATTTATTTGATCATTCGATGTTTTTTTTCGTGAGGAATGGGACCTTAAACACAAGAGTTCACATCACCTTTAAAAACTCATCATTCACAGGCGATTTAAACGTTCTGGCAAATGTGATGATGAGGCAATATGCTTGCATTTTCCGCACCTAGTGTGTTATAGTGTGATGTAATTATATGTTGTCGTGCATATGATATCTAGAAGATTGAGCAAATCAATAAGCCAAATAAATATTAAATATATCGCCTTATCTCTGTTGATGCCTAAAATTAATATAATTAAATTCGATAGTGCCGATATCATAAGTATCATCAGGTAGCGAATCAAAACTAGCAACAGGATGTGCACTGGGATCTTATATAACGGGTCAAGCTCGAAAAAGTTGCGCAAACTTGCGCCTCAGCCTTTTATGTAACATTTTGCAAGAGGTTTCCGTATTTACTTGAGCGCCCGGGTGTAGGAACCCAGCGCATGGTATATGATCTAAGCTCGCATTTGAAGGTTTTTATTTCAACGATGATATAAAACCACCACCAAACTACAGCGGACTCAGAAGCAGGCACGTAGCCAAGGGGAGGGCGGCGGGGGCGGCCGCCGCCCCCCCCCCCCCCCTCCCCCCCTGGAGGCCAGGAGGGCCCTTTTTGGCGCGCGAGGGCCCTTTCGGCGCGCGCAGCGCGCCGAAAAGGGCCGACGAGACCGCGCGAAGCGCGGTATCCTAGGCTGTTTACTACACGAAGCGTGGTCTTCAGAGAGTTTAGAGGACTTCAGAGGCCCTTTAGGGCCACCAGGGCCCTCTCTGAAAGAGCAGAGGGCCCCTTGGACGTTCAAAAGAGCCCTGTGCATGTCAGAGGGGCCCCTGACCAGACCGAAAGGGCCCCTGAGCGGGTCAGAGGGCCCCCTGAGCACGTCGAATGGGCCCCCTGAACACGTCGAATGGGCCCCTAGCCAGCAAAGAGGGGCCCCAGGGCAGGTTGAGAGGCCCCTGAGCATGTCGACAGGGGGACAAAGCGGCCAGCGCAGTCCTTTGCCAGGTCATAAGGGCCCCTGATCAGGTTGGAGGGCCCCTGGACAGACCAGAGGGCCCCTGGGAAGTTAAGAGGGCCCCTGTGTAGGTCAGAGGGCCCTAACCAGACCGAAAGGGCTCCTAGGTGGGTCAGAAGGGCCCCTGAACATGCCGAAGTGGCCCCTGGCCAGCACGGAGGGGCTCCAGGGCAGGTCGGAGGGCCCCTTGAGCATGTCGGCAGGGCAACAAAGAAGCCAGCGTAGGCCGACCAGAAGAGTCGCTGGGCCGATCGGAGGGGCTCCTGGGCAAGTCAGAGGGGCCCCTGGCTAGACCGAAAGGGTCACTGGGCCGGTCGGAAGGCCCCTTGAACATGCCGGATGAGTTCCTAGCCAGACTGGAGGGGCCCCTGGGCAGGTCGGAGGGGCCCCTGAGCAGGGGCGGCGGATTGCGGGGGCAGGGTAACCAAAATTCCCCCGTCGAAAATCCTGGGGGGCAAAGGGTAGTTTTGCCACCCCAGATTTTAGCCTGCTCAATCTGGGGACAACATGACCCTTCCCCTCCCCAGGATTTTCATTTGAGGGGGGGGGGGATTTTGGGTACCCTGCGCCCCGCAATCCGCCGCCCCTGTCCCTGAGCATGTCGGCAGGGCGACAAAGCAGCCAGTGCAGTCCCTGGCCAGGTCGGAAGGACCTCTGAACAGGCCGAATGGGCCCCTTGACACACAAGAGGGGCTTCTTGGAAGGTCAGAGGAGTCTCTGGTGAGACCGGAAGGGTCAAAGCACGTAGAGATCCCAGATGAAGATTAAATACAAAGAGGACTTACTCCACAATACAAATATTAAAAGCGGAGCTTTCGGGTATATTGTAACACCCTTCGTCAGGGTGCTACAATATACCCGAAAGATTCGATTTTATTTTTTCCTGTAGAGTAAGCCCTCTTTGTATTATATATATATATATATATATATATATATATATATATATATATATATCACCCACTCCATATCATGTCTTTTCGCTTCGCGGACCCCAGATGAGTCCCTGAACAGGTCAGAGGGGACCTTGGGCCTTTCAACAGTAAGAATACAGTTGTACAGGGAATAACACTCAAAATTTTCGCGCCGCTCCGCGGCACAATTTAACTACAAATTCAATTATATGAGGGTTAGGAAAAAAAATCGGTCAGTTTCTCGGCGCATTATGTGTTATGTTGCTACTTTCCTATATTATTGGGCAAAATAGTTCACTTTAGCACCTTTTCCCCGCACTTTTAAACGCACAATATAGCAATTTTAGAGGTCCGCACCATACGCAATGCGACGCATTGATGAGAAAGCAACCCAGGGCATAAAACTCCAAATTTTCGCGCCGCTCCGCGGCGCAATTTGTTTACGAGTTCCAGGTCTTGAGCTTAAAAATATATTCCAAGTTGGTATAGCTGATTCCAAATTCGTGTCGCTGGTTTCAAAGTTGATGTGGCAGTTTGCTAACTCCAGCTCCTAAACGTTGGTATGGCCCATGCCATACCTGCCATACTGCATTTTCCAGCCTTGTAACGTGCCTTTTCATGCGTTTTTTTTGTGGGGGGGGGGGGGGGGCTTTCAACGCTTGGGAAGGGGCCCTTTCAACGCTCGGGAAGGGGCCCTTTCGAGGCACCGCCCCTCCCTGGACGAAATCCTGGCTACGTGCCTGCTCAGAAGCGTCCTCATTGGTCGGTGGACAGACTGGCACAGCATCACAGCAGAGCGTCACATCAGCAGTGATAGTGACTAGCTGTAACTCGTCATAGTGCTGTGAAATGTGTGAAGAATTAAATAAATGTAAGGTTCATGAACAAGGTCTACCTCTACCTGGAATAGTCCCATACAGTATACATGCGTACATAATAAATAGGGTGAAATGTACGTCTGGCGAAGCATCAATTATCTAAGGACATGGCAAAAAATGACCTTTGTCCAAGCTTACCGGAACCGAGTTGTCAAATATACCTAGGTTTCGTTTTTGAACGTTTCGAATAATATTAATGCGTTTATCTGAGACGATTGGCCCTCGGAAGACCAATATTCAATATGGTACAATGCATTGCGCATTTAGCAGTTGTGCTTGTAGCAGATATGTACTAATTTAATGTATTTGCTTGTACCCCCGAGGATACACCACGAGCAAAATGTTGGGTTATCTATTTGAGATAGCCATTAGAGTGGTGCCCCAAGTTCTACAACAGATACTTATCTTTCAAGTTCTGACCACATCTGGTAACATATTTCCCTGATGTGGAAAAGCCTAACCCTAATTCAAAGCAGGAATACATTTATCATGGCAAATTTGCACAATTTTTGTGAAAATGTACGACCTCTCAACATGGCAAACAAACATAAACATAGCAAACATTAAACAAGTCAGCAAAGGCCAGTCAGCAAACAAGCGAAACGTTTCGAACGCTGCCGAAAACGTTTTCTGGATACCTCAAAAACCTCATTATTGCACGCTATTAAAATTATTAGTGTTGCGAAATAATATTAACCCGCGAGTTAATTGGGGGGGGGGGGGGGCTATTCCCCCCCCCCCCCGTTATTTTGCGATATCTTCTAAACCAACACCGGCATCGTCACCAAGCTTTCAGTACTCTCTCTCACATCAATTTTACACATGTTTGTTGAAGGAAAAAGATTAGCTTATGATAGGTCAACCGGCGGGAATGACGTCAGTGACGTCATGTTCTGCGGTTTTTGTTGAAAAATAAGGGGTTGCAAAATACGCTGTCAAAAGTCATTTTTTAAAGACAAATTCAATTATCATATACCAGATCACTGAGAATAGACTTGGCTATCAAACTGCAATCTCAGATTTTCGAGTTTTATTGAAATTCAAAAGTTTGAGAAATCTAAAGACCCAAAAATATAGTTTTTGCAATATTTTCCAAACAAATCAGTTATCCAACACTGGAATATATGTGATCGAGACGTGTCCAGTGAATATGTATACCAAATTTGAAGTCGATATCGTCAAAAATACCTTACTTATGACCTTTCAAAGACAAAAGTCGACCACCTCTCACAGCATTACCATGCATAAAAAATTTACGTTTTTGCTTTTTACTTCTATTTGTAAAAATATATATAAATGGAATAAACAATGTTATAGGGTCATTTGTCGGGTTCGAGACGAAAAACGAACCCATAAACATGTGGTACAACGTCTAATGACCGTAATCGGCAGTTTTACCTCGTGACCTCGGATGACCTTGACCTGACCAAAGGTCATAAAAAGCTTAGAATGGTACTTAGAAGTGTCAGACACATGCCGATTTATTGACTGCTTATGCGTTATCGCAATTTTGCGCGACAATTCCATCCACCGAGACCTTTATGACTCGGTCAAACATTATGTCTTTGACGTGACCTGTGACGTCATCGGTGACCCCGAGGTCAACAATATTAGGCTTCCCCCACACATTTTCAAGGGGCATCGAATGCCGTTTGAATTGGTAAAATCCGTCCAGTAATTCTGGAGATCCGAGGAGATCCAAATTGTAACCCTAATGTTCTATATTGCAACTTGCAAGCAATCCCCGCGTTACAAAAACCCTGCAACATGTCCGATATTTAAGGTAATGTATTCCTTGATTAATTGGCTTTCTAATGATGTTTTACTGGTTGATGCATGTTGTAAGATAAAGAAGTTATAGGAGTTAATAGGTTTCGTGAGGCTAAATCCTCTTTTACGCCCACTGTGCAATGGCGGCAATCGCCGCTTGGGTCACATTGCTGCCCAGCGCCCCTGGCGGCGGAAATTGTGCTGACATACCCCATTGACGATTGCTGTCCGGCGCGCTCCGCTGTAGTCAGCAAGTGTTCACAGTTCAGCCTTAGTGCTCAGGTTTAGGATCATTGACGGCAAGTTCAAGTGTGGAACGTCTCCATCCGTGCGATCACCGGCGATTGACTGTATGCTTTGCTCCGGCGTTGAAAACACTCGCTTTACCATTAACTTGAACAAATTCAGTAATTGATATTTGAACGACCAACAATAAACTACAGGGAAACACTTAAGTTTGACATCACTAGCCCACAACCAGAGGCGTCGCTACCTTCTAAACAGTGGGGGGGGGGGGGGGGGTCCCACTGCCAGGGGGGGGGGGGGGCGCCATACCCAGAGCCCCGGCCTAGAGGGGCGCAAACCCCATGAATTTGTTGGATTTCATTCAGGGGCGAAAGGGAGGGGGGAGGGAATGCAATGGCGCATTCCCCCTAAAAATAAATGTTAAACTGTAGGTATGCACGTCCGACGACCGATTTTTTTTTTTTGGGGGGGGGGGAATCATGGTTTCAGGACCTTTCGGGCGGCCGTGGCCCCTTGCCCCCTGGATCCGCCCCTGATTTCACTTGCTTAATTTTCCGGTTCCTCTTTCACATAAAAAGAGGTGAGGTGGTGAACCATGAATAATGAATATCGATATCGACGAATCAAGAAGAAATATCGAATATAAATATCGACGTTACGCAGCGGGCAATTACATTTTGTATACCGCTTTGACAACTACAAACATACACCCGCACAGCCGCGCGATTATGCAAGGACTGCACATTGCACATCAAGGGCGGATCCAGCCCGCCGTTTTTTTTTTGTTTTTTTTTGGGAGGGGGGGGGGGGGGGGGGGGGCAAACGTTTTTAGCGGACATTACCTACCCCAATTTCGAATTTCTTCCCGGATTTGGGCCACTTTATTTTGCTACCACACGATTTCTAATGATGTCTTTATTTTGATATTTTTGTGTTTTTCGCTTTTCGACCCTTTGGGATATCGAAAAAGGGAAAGCTGTCAGCTTACAGTTTGTATTGTTCCGACCCTGCCTTACAATGAGCAAAACTATGTCAATTGTTAGCTGTACCCAGGGGCGTCGCCGATAATTTGAGTGGAGGGGTCGACTGAAATGACGAAAACAATATACCCATTTTTGTATTGGTGTAGTTTTAAGCCTTGCCAGCATTTTTAATGTGGATTTTCATGTTATAGTAGGTACTTGTTATTTAGCGCCGCGAAGCGGCGCGAAATTTTTACGGGCTTGCCTGATAAAACCCAGAAACATAGGCCTTGTAGAGATTAAGAAGCTAAACATGCTATTCACTCAATTCACTGTTACAACGAACCGAAGACGATGGCGATGACTCGTTATGACGATGGCCACCGATGTGACGCCGCGAAGCGGCGTGAAAATTTTAGTTTTAGGTCGTGGAAAAATAAATTTTAATTTTGGAACCAGACCGTGAGTGGAGCCAAGCCTCAGGTAACTCCTATTCCTGGTTGCACATCTCGGTATGATGAAAAATATTGAAATTAAGGTAGTTTTTCATATATATATATATATTCGGATAGTAAATCACGATGACCGGTGGCAGTCAGCGCTCAATAGTACATATGATAATAATAACTGTATACATACACCGAATGTATGTACCGAACTGTTACAAACAACTATGTATGTACCGAACTGTAATAACAAACAACTGGTAACAGTGCAAATGGCTTGAAAGCAGCAAGAGGCAGAACGACTTTTCCGCACATAAATGGTCCCTGCGGATCTGGAGGAGCCTGGGGCGAGATGGCTTGGGGAGATGGTCCTAGCCTGGTCTTCGGTCCAGCAAGTTGGGGACCGCTGGAGCAGCTTCCGGGTGCCGATGTCCGCGTCTTTGCCGTCGCGTCGCCTTTTTTCGGAACTGGGCAGACTAGCTAAAAACGCATCCCACTTGAAAGTTAATATTTTATGAAGGGAGTGGGCCGTGGGGCTAGCAATTAGGTACCGCCAAGAAGAGACTCTGCCAGACACTTAATGAATTCATTTTCCCCTTTTCCAAATTTGTATAAGCAATTGCGTATTTTGTGTCATGCCGCGAAGCGGCGCGAAATTTGCAAGTTTTACATTGTGGATAGCTGAATTCCGACTGCTCCCAAGGCAATTTTTACAACTGTACGTCCGACCGCTTTTTTTTTGGGGGGGGGGAATCATAGTTTCAGGACCTTTGGGGAGGCATGGGCCTTTTGCCCCCCCCCCCCCCAGATCCGCCCCTGTTGCACATTAACATTGGACATACCTATTCATGACTGCCTGTGAGATCTGAACTCAAAATCACGCAATGTCAAACAAAACATCGCGGTTTATGTCGGTCTTCTGCTATAGCAACTGCGCTGCCGTAAACAGATTTCACAATGAAGAAAAAAAAATAAGGGAAAGTTGATCAAGGAAGGAAAGGAAATATCAGCCAATAACTTGCAAACGGTAAATCACAAAGACATTCAAATGGTACCCATCGCTTCAGTGAACCATGAAGGGTGCAGTGATTAATTATAATGAAAGGGATCGGCCCAGGCGCATAACCAGAAAACACATTTCGGGAGGGGGAGGATACGGCTGTTGGGGGTCATCATCTCCAGTCCAAAAAGGGCCTCATTTTCGATCCAAAGGGGTGCCGCCGGCACTCACGACTCGAGAGGCGACACCTGCACTCGCAGCCCAGCCCCCCCCCCCCCCCCCCCTGCGAGGCATGCAGGGGCGCCGACTGCACAGTCACGACTCACAACGTATTATGCCGCCCTCGGAAGGTATCTCGTCGCCTTCGGAAGTATGAGTGTATCTTTTCAGATAAAAGTTAGTGGGGCAAACTATCACATTG
>JAXIVJ010002288.1:0-47500 GCA_036785665.1 Chirona hameri
CTTCTATTATTTCCCTGAGTTTGGTGGAAATCGCCGCGTCCCGCTAACTCAGTGAGTTTGAGTGACTGCATTTTCGGTCGGGTCTGGCGCCTTTCATGGGCAAGGTAGGGAAAGTCCAAGGGTATGGCTGTTTTCGTTGCGATGAGGGCTTTTGAATGATACGCCCTTTTAACGTTTTTAATGGATATTTAATAAATTTTGGCTGGTAAAGTTTTCCTTCATATATGGTAGCACGATTCTGGGTCAGGCTGAATCTGGGCTGAATGTGGGCCAACTTCCGTTACATAAAAAAAATGACATCACCAACCCAACTTTCCGCTTAAAACTAAAAGTTTAATATCTTCCAAGATAATTTTTTTCAGAAAAAAAGTTCACAAACATGTTCAGCTGACCTCGCCTGACATGTAAACATACAATTAAGTGTGATTCGACAACTTTCAAAAAGGTGGGGCAGTCCCTTTAAAACAAGCCATGCCTAATGATTAGAAATCAATGCCTAGACGACAATGACAGCTGACAGAACTGACACAACTTAAATAATTCCATTGTAAATACATTCTTCTAACTAAACAGAAGATAGAACTTACAGCGAGACGCAGACCAATACCGCCGTCGGTGACGAATAGTATATTGATTTAGGGCCTTGACGAATATCACGGGAGACAGCCTTGCACGGGAGCAAAGGCCGTACAAATATGTATAATTGTTGATCGGAACACGAACGCCATACTCGCCGCGGATATCGTGCATACATATCTGGTAGTGACCTTCATTTTTTGGTATGTTGTTTAGTCTTAATAGTATATTTATAGTATATACTAGAAAAAAAACTTTGGAGTACCCAGTGTATAGTGCCCTGGACCTATCCAATGGTGAAGACCCAATCTCAATCGGAGCAGTGGTTGCAACGTTATTAGCTTCTGAAAAGCGTCTGTATGGCCGGGTCAGGCCGGGTCAAATGTAAATATGTCTAGTAAGTTGACGAGAAACTTCACGGGCGCTTTTCGGAAGTTAGTAACTTTGCAACCACTGCTCCGATTGAGATTGGGTTTTCACCATTAGATAGGACCATCAATATAATCATCATAGCTGCCATATGGGCTGCCATATGGGATTGTTTACGTGTTGAACACCCTTGACATTTCGAGTGTTTTCCGAGGAAATAAGTGTTCGCGATCGTGACACTTTGCTCCGTGGTCTCGTGAGTGCACAGTGCCTGCGATTTCCCAGTGAACCCCCTTCTCTCTGGAACTCCTGAGTGGGCACTAGTTGCGACTGGGCTGCGCGCCACACTTTGTCTACCGGTGACATTTGTGGCACAGTGATATCCACTGAAGAAGTCACGCCCGAACGGAGCGACGCTGGCGCCATCTCTCGGCGATCGCCTAAGCCGCAATGAAGACCGCCGGCGTCCTAGCGCTGTTGTCGCTGCTGGTGGTGGCCCGCTGTTGCAACGATGGCCCGCTTCTGCTCGTGTGCGGGTCTCGTATCCGTCTCGCATGGGTCACCACCCGCTGGTTCAGATCGCAGGTGGCCTACGGCGGTAACACCGTGGCGACTCGTCAGCTCGGACGGCTATTATGTTGCGAGTCACTGGTTCTTGCGGGCGACATCGAGTTGAATCCCGGCCCGGGCGACGCGGCGGTGCAGGTGGCGCCGCCGGTAGCAGGGACCGGCGCCATAAGCGTGTACCACGCAAACGTTCGCAGCCTCAAGAAGCAGCTGGGTAACCTCCATGCCTGCGCACCAGTTCTCGAACGTTGTGACGTGGTAGCGTTCTCCACGACATGGCTCAACGACACTGTCGCCACCTCGGAACTGGAACTCGGAATTGACCAGCGCACTTGGTTCCGCCGTGATCGGGGTTCGCTGGGCGGTGGCGTAGCCTGCGCCGTCCCCACATCGTTGCTGCTGCTGCGTCTGCCGGACCCTGCCGACACCGAGATGCTGCTGGTCCGGCTGCGAGGCGTCTCGGTGACGTTGGCTGTGAGCTACCGCCCTCCCGACGACGACGCTGCGATGGACAGGATAGCTGCCGCCCTGTCGGCAGTGCAACCACGGGACTGCAGAGTAGTCGCCGTCGGAGACTTCAATGTACCTGAGCTACACTGGACTCCAGCGGCCGGTGTCGCGGACGGTGCTGCTCCCGACGTGCGCAGAGCGACGAGCCGTGCCGCCAAGTTCGTCGACATGTGCAACTTACTAGGTCTGAAGCAGTGGGTGTGCCAGCCCACCAGGGGTGAGAATATTCTCGACCTAGTGCTGACCAGACGCATGTCGGCGCAGGCCATCGTGCGGGACGGCCTGCTCGTCTCTGACCACAAGGAGACAATCGCTACCCTCAGCGTGCCGGTGAGCCGTCGGCCTGTGATCAATCGGCGCGCCGCCCTCAACTACAAGCGGGCGGATTTCGACGGCCTGCGCCGGAGTCTCTCCCTGATCCCGTGGGGACTACTGGATGACGTCGGAGTCGACGAAGCAGTACACGGAGTCGACGAAGCAGTACACATTCTACACCCTGCTGGAGTCGGCCATCGCTGACCACGTCCCCACGGTGATCCTCCGGCGCCGTTTACCCCCGTGGTTCGATGGCGCGGTGCGGTTGGCTCTCCGGCTGAAGGAGGCGGCTTTCCGGCGGCTGCGTAGAAACCCCACCCCGGCGAACCAGGCTAAGTTCGCAGACAGGAGACGTGCTTTTAAATCTGTGTCTGGCTCTAAGTATTTCGAAAATTTGCGAAAGCTCACCGACGATTTTAAGACAAACTTATTTATTTATTTATTTATTCGTTCTATCACCAACAGAGAATGCCTCCACTTACAGGTGAAGTCAAATACAATATAAACATAAGTTAGTTGCTTGGTCAGATATACATATAAAAATAAGTTAGTCACTTGGTCACAATATCACAGTTGGCTTACATACTTGATGACGATGCGTTTAAAAGCACAGAACGTGTCATTAAAAACGTCAGCATGGTTTGTGCAATTTAAAAAGGCGTTCGCCACACGCGGCAAACGACAAAACATTCCCGACTGCACAGTGATCACACGCGCGCGAGGTTCACCGAACAGTTTGTTGGCGCGAGTAGACCGAGTAGGGGCGTGTAAAGCAAAACTGGAAAGTAGATCCGCGCAGTCGATTTTTTGCCGGAAAATGTTTCGGATAAAGAGAATGTCGTGCTGCGTTCGACGGGAATTGAGAGAGGGAAGCGTGAAATGATGCAGCAAATTTTCGTACGAGAGGGAGGGTGCGTGTCCGGATGAAGTGTGACTGAGTAGCCACATGAGGAATTTGTGCTGAACTCGGTCTACTCGCACCGTGTGGGTTTTGGCCGCCCCCGTCCAGATCACACTACCGTACTCCAGGATAGACCGTACGTTGGCGAAGTACGCGGTTAACAAAGCTGATCTGCGGAACTTCCCTGGTCTAATACCGGTCTGGAAAGATCGCATGAGAAGACCGAGGGCTCGGTTAGCCCGTTTCACTGCGTGGTCAACATGCCGGGCAAACGTCAGTTTGCTGTCAATAATAATGCCAAGGTCACGGATCCGGTCGACATGCTCTAAAACAGTACCTCCTATGCTATATGCGATCTGGACAGGTGCGCGTCTCAGGGTCACAGTGAACGACTGGCACTTTGACGGGTTAAGCGTGAGACCCCAGCAGGCGGACCAAGCCGTGAGGCGGTCGACGTCGCGCTGCAGCTCCTGACAGTCGGAAGGGGATGTAATCCTACGGAAAATTTTTACGTCGTCAGCGTACATAAGGCAGCTTGAACTGATGGAGGCCGGAAGATCATTAATGAAAAGTGAAAAGAGAAGCGGGGCTAGGAGGGATCCTTCAGGCACCCCAGATACCACCGGTTGCCAGTTCGGCGAGGTTTTGCCGTTCACTATAACTCTTTGGCGTCTATCGGACAGATACGAGACAATCCATTTTAATGCAAAGTCGCGCACGTGAAACGACTGTTTGAGCTTGTGAATGAGTAGCGTATGATTAACGCTTTGAAAAGCGGCCGAATAGTCTGTATATATGGCATCTGTCTGACATCCGGCCGATATGGCCTCCCATGCTGAACGTAAGTAAACGGCGAGGTTCGTCATACATGAGCGTCGAGGCATAAAGCCGTGCTGCTCCGCAGTTATGGCGGGGGACACATGTCTGAACAACTGATCATACACTACACGCTCCAGTACCTTGCCAAACAATGGGAGCAATGACACCGACCTATAATTGGATGGAAGCTTCTTGTCACCTTTTTTAAAGATTGGAACGATATTAGCACTTTTCCACCGTTTTGGAAAGACACCCGACGCGACTGAGGCCCGACACAGTATACCCATAGGCACGGCCAGCTCCTCGGCACACTCAGCAACAATGCGAGCGCTAACATTGTCTGGGCCACATGCTTTGTAGGGGGACACAGCCTTCAGCGCGGCGAGAACAGCGGAGTCGGTGACATAAAAATGAGCGAGATTGTCAAGCGAGTACGCCGGCGCGGGTGGCAGCCGGGTAACGGCAGGATCGGTAAACTTGGCTGCAAACGAGTCATTTAACAGCGTGGCCCTAGCCTCATCACAGGTCACCCGGTCACCGTCAGACGAGATAAGAACGGGAGATACCGATGATTTCTTAGCCAGACATTTGTAAAACGACCACACTCGCTTAGGGTTAGTGTTAAAATCATCAGTCAGGTTTTTGAGATATTCAAAATATTTGACCTCAGATACAGATTTAAATTCACGTCTTTTATCCACAAAGTCTCGCTCGGCGTCAGGCCCCCCCACGCGTCTCATGCGACGGAAGGCCGCCTCCTTAAGTCGCAGCGCTGCACGCACGGTCGCGTCAAACCAGGGCGGTAGTTTGCGGCGGAGCACAACTGTGGGCACGTGATCCGCGATGGCGGCGTTCAACAGCTCGTAGAACGTGTCCACAGCCTCGTCGACCCCGGCGCCGTCCAGCAGCGCAGACCACGGCAGGAGAGACAGGGAGCGGCGTAGACCGTCGAAGTCGGCGCGCCTGTAGTTGAGCGCGGTGCGCCGACTGACGACAGGGACCCGCTCGACGGGCAGCCGGAGCTCAGCCACCGTCTCCCGGTGGTCAGTGGCCAGCGCGCAATCACGCACGAACACTCGCGCCGGTGCACGGCGAGACAGCACCAGGTCGAGCACGTGCTGGCCGCGGGTGGGCTCGGTAACCCACTGTCTGAGGCCAACCACGTCACAGGCGTCCAGGAAGCGGCTCGCCCGCACCCGAAACGTTATTGGTCGTTTTTGAAATGTATAACTAAAAAATCATGTATATCACCGGTGCTTTATAACTCTGATCGCGTACTCGTGTCGGATGACCTGGATCGCGCGAACGCACTGAACGAGGCGTTCGCTGCCAAGTTCACTGATCCACGTGTGCAGAACCTTCCTCATGCCCCGAGCTGCCCAGTCGAGAACATGTGTTGCATACGGGTTTCTGGGGCGGCTGTGCGAGCTGCGCTCACCATGGTCAGTCCCAACAAGGCATGCGGGACAGATAACATCAGTGCTCGTAAAATCATGGAGTACGCGGACGAGCTGGTCATCCCCATTACAAAGATTTGTAACCTGTCTGTGAGGTCCGGTGTCTTCCCGCGGAGATGGGGGCAGGGAAACATCATACCATTATTCAAGAAAGTCGACAAAAAAGAACCATCAAATTACAGATCTGTTTCCCTGCTTCCTCTCTTCGGGAAGATACTGGAACGCGTTGTCTATGATGAGCTGTTCCGTCATGTCGTACCGGTTTTGAGCTGCAGCAGCAGCAGCAGCATGGTTTTATTCCTAGGCGTTCGTGCAGCACGAACCTAAGTGTTTATATTACGCACGCGTGGGAGCCCATATCCAACGGATATCAGACGGATGCCATTTATACTGATTACTCAGCCGCTTTTCAGAGCGTCAACCATGCGCTCCTCATTCACAAGCTAAAACCCTCTTACCACTTGAAGGAGCTTGCATTGGGATGGTTCGTCTCGTATATCTGTCTGATAGACGCCAGAGAGTTATCATCAACGGTAAAACCTCCGACTGGAAAGCGGTGACCGCCGGCGTTCCAGAAGGATCACTTTTGGCTCCCCTTCTTTTTTCGATGTTCATTAACGATCTACAGAGTAACATGGAATCCGGCTGCCTTTTGTATGCAGACGATGTCAAAATTTTCCGAAAAATCACCTCCCCAGCTGACGGACTGTTACTGCAGAGGGATCTCAGCCATCTGTCAGCGTGTTCCGTCAGGTGGGGACTAACCCTCAACCCTGCAAAATGCAAATCGTTTATGATGACTCTCAGGCGTGCACCCGTCCAGACCAAATATTTTCTGAATAGTACCGAACTGGATCATGTAAGCAAAATTAGGGACCTCGGCGCAGACTGCAGTTATTGATTAAACTTTTTTGGAACGACTCAATCATGATTCATTTGGGTATCTGAATGATTCAATCACCGTTCGATTCACAGATAAAAAATTTAAGAATTGATTCTTTCCGATTCAAAGAATCAATACAAATATTTTAATCAATTCACGTTTGATTCAACATTTAAATTTATGTGGTGAATTTATGTCAAATCAATACAAATGGAAACATACATATGTATTATCATTAAAACATTGTTACAGCAATACTATTTCAGTATAAATGATGTAGCCACTGGGACTGCATGTACTTGCACAATTTACCAGTGTACTTTAATCGTTAAGAATCATTAAATCTTTTGATTCAATCAGCCTTGATTTGATGCGGGTTTTGATTCAATCACGATTCATAAATCAAAAGATCTGGTGGTGAATCAATTATTTTTGTATTCAAGGAATTTTGATTGAACGATTCCAAACGATTCAATCAGTGTCGAATCAATAACCAGTCTGCCTCGGCGTAACACTAGATACCAAATTAACCTTTGCATCACATGTCTCTGATATAGTCAGCAGGGCCAACCGAGCACTAGGCCTCCTTACTCGTTCTTTTCAAGTCGATACTAGCACTTCAAAATTCAACCGGAGCGCAGTGCTAGCCATGCGTCTTATGGTAGCCTTCTGCTCCATTGAAAATTTCCTTCCTTAGCATCACGCAAAGTGCAGCATGACCTGCTCTTCTTGAGGAACATCCTGCGGGGGAAAGTGGACTCACAGGTCCTGCTAGAGTCGTTTCCCCTGCACGTGCCGCCTCGATCGACCCGCACCGTCTCTCTTTTAACCGTGCCTCGAGCACGGGTTGTGGACTCTGGGATGTTCTGCCGGCTCCCTAGAGCAATGGATGCCTTTTTAGGCAGTGTTTTTAACGCAGACATCTTTTATGACAGTTTTGGAGCTTTTAGAGGACAGGTGATCAAGTACGTTTTAACCCTATTCCCTGCGGGCGGTCACAATTACGTTAACCCTCGCCCGGGTAGAGGGGGGGGGGGGGGGGGTTGGATGCCACCCCCCTCGATTTTTCTGGAATAACTCGCGTAGTTTCTGACCGATTGCGATGAAACTTTTAGGACCGTACTTTTGCAAAATTTGACACATAATCTGAAAACTTTGAATTTCTAACTCACATGACCCGTGACCTATGACCTGTTTCGCAAGGTCATGTCAGGCGCAACTGCCGTCCCGCAGATCGATGCTTGTAACTTGTGCAGTTTCCGAGTGTTTGTTGTTCAGGAGCATATGCAAAGGTGTTTCCAGGTGACAGTTGTAGTTTCCACTGAGATTGTCACCTCGATTGACCTTTTCAGAGGTCAACTGAGGTCATTGACCTCCGATGACCTCCGATGACTTTTTTTGGGCTTCTGACGGTTTCTAGGACAATTTGTGACGCTGATTTAAAATTTGGGATCTATTTTAGATAATTATATGTTCCACTGGGGTCATGCGCATCCACAGATCAACCGAGGTCACTGACCTCAGATGACCTGACATGACCTTTTTGGAATTTTGCAGTTTTAGGACATTTTTTGACGCTGATTACGAATTTGGCACCTATTAAGCATTATGATATGCTCATTCACGATTCTAGCTCGATACAATTCAATTTATACACATTTTCAATTTGTATGACTTTTGGGTCATTGACATGACCTAAGAGTTCACCTAATGATCCAAGACCTTAACATCGGGTATCAGAGGCTTCCTCCCGTCACAAGCAACACGCTCGTCTTTGAATCGAAGCTCTAGCTCAATTACGGGCGAAACGCTAACGGGGGTCGTACCCCCCCCCCCCCTCCCCTACCCGAACACGTAGTGATTTTGCCCTACCCGGGCGAGGGTTAACCTGCGGGGGGGGGGGGGCAGGGAATAGGGTTAACCCTGTAGTCTGTGACTGCAAACCTTAGGCTGTGTGATTATGTGATGTGTGTCCTACGTAGTGTATTTATTGTTATATCTTATCTTCACGAAGTCGCCTGTCAGTGGAGCGTAGCTCTGTTGGCGATCATATGAAATAAATAAATCAATGTTGTTTTTGGTATAGTGCGTTCTGATAGGGATGGTACCATAGCGCGTGGCACACAGAAATGTCGAGAGGAAAAAAAGTTATTGATCAAAAATGGCTGCATTGATCTAAGCATTAATTTATACGATGAAGCATGCAGCGCTCAGGACGTACTCCCTTTTGGCGGATTCGAGAAAGGAGATAAATACCGAGCGGGCGCGAAGCGCCCGTGAGGTTTCTCGTCAACTTACTAGACAAATTTACATTTGACCCGGCCCGACCCGACCCGGCCCGACCCGGCTCGACCCGGCCATACAGACGCTTTTCGGAAGCTAATAACTTTGCAACCACTGCTCCGATTGAGATCGGGTTTTGACCATTGGATAGGACCATCAAATACATTTTGATTTGGTTATGGTGCGTTCTGATAGGGGTGGTACCACAGCGCGTGGTACCCGCAGACGTCGAAATGAACACAAATAATTATTGATCAAAAATAGCTTGATTTATCTAAGCATTCGTTTTTTTATACGCTGAAGCATGCAGCGCTCAAGACGTACTCCCTTTTGGCGGATTTGAGAAAGGAGATCATGTACAATTTAATAAAACTTAATTTTTATGTTGGCATGCATGGAGGCCTGGCAATTTTGATGGAGGACTAAAAGGACTAAAAGGACTATGCGTTACTACCACGTGTGCTCCCGTACCGTTTCATATTTCAAACCTGTTTTAGCTTTACCAGTGCGAACCCGCTCGGTCATCGCCCAAAAAGGCGTTTTACTGGTGAACAATTTAATACAACTTAATTTAGCTTTACCAGAGAGCGCCCGCTCGGTCATCACCCAAAAAGGCGTTTTACAGGTCGTATAAATTCATGTTTAGATCAATAAAGCCATTTTTTATCAATAATTATTTTGGTTCATTTCGACGTTTGCGTGTGCCACGCGCTGTGGTACCACCCCTATCAGAACGCACTATACAAAAACAAAATTGACTTGATGGTCCTATCCAATGGTGAAAACCTGATCTTAATCGGAGCAGTGGTTGCAAAGTTATTAGCTTCTGAAAAGCATCTGTACGACCGGTTCGGGCGGTGTCGGGCCGGGTCAAATGTAAATTTGTCTAGTAAGTTGACGAGAAACCTCACGGGCGCTTCTCGCCCGCTCGGTAATAATGCCAATGACTTGTGTGGTAAAAATGTTGCCGCAAAAATCCATAAGAATACAAACATTATCGAATGGTGGAGAAATATTCATAAATTTAGGCGTTGTAAAACAATTGAAAATCAATGATTTTAGACATGTATTCAATGTGAAAAAAAACATTCTCCCGTCTCTGCCTGACTCGATATATATGGTAATCGGTATATGGTAATCGAGTACTATAGTACTCGATTACCATAAATATAACATATTTAAATGCCAACTGGTCCCTTAAAAGTATTAAATCATCGTACGGCGATAAGTGATTACAAAATTAGCAGTTCGAACTATGAATGAAATGAAGACACTGAAATGTATCTGTCGCCATACGCAATAGTTTCCAATAGACCACTATAGACATCTTTCGCCCTGCAGGACACTTCCCAACTGACAACCTTAGCTTCACATGCGTTCGCAAGTTTCCATCTGATCACTCTTTCATCACGTTTCCATCCGGCAACAGTGATCCCGTTTCCATGGCAGGTGGATTACAGAAGGGAGGATTAGATCAGGTTCAGTGGCGTGGCCGTGATCCGGATCACGCGGCATGTTTCTATGGGCTAATCCGCTACTGAGCGGCTCAGACGCTCGCAGCAAAATAAGGGATCAGCGTGGATTTGTGCGCAGGGCACTGGCCCGCCACCCGAGGTGTTTGGATAGGACACAGGGCGGAGGGGCCGGTGGGGCGGAGGGGACACGGCGGCCCGCCGGCCCGAGCTATTGTTCAGGATTAGTGGATTTTTTTTGGGTCGCTGGGGGAGTGGGACTGTTTTTCCCCTGATCCCGATCAAGCCCGCTCAGCTCAAACGGTACCGGGATTAGAGACGGGGTTACCGCTCGGCAAGGTGAAGGGATTACGGGTGTTTCCAAGGGACTCGTAATCGCGATCACAGCACTCATCGCGATCAAGGAGGATTAGAGGTGCCCATGGAAACGGGGGCAGTGCCTCACTGACCACTCAGCCCCACATACCCCGCGCAACAGTATCTCATTCTCACTGACCACTCAGCCCCACATACCCCGCGCAACAGTAACTCATTATCACGGACCACTCAGCCCCACATACCCCGCGCAACAGTTCCCCACATGCCATGCGCAACAGTGCCCCACTGACCACTCTGGCCCACATACCCCGTGCAACAGTGCCCCACAGACTAGTCTTTACCCATGCGGCGCGCAACAGTGTCCCACTCTGTACCCGTGCCGCGCGCGGTGCCTGGCTGACCGCTCGGCGTCGGCTGCAGTGGCCGGCAGCGGTCTCTCGGCCGTCCGCGCTCCATCAGTCAGACAACGCCCGCTGATGTGACGCGTGACACGACTGCCGTATCGCCGCCGCCACTGTCGTTACCGGCGGCCGCGCCGCCGCGGCTGCGTCGGCACCGACGGCATTGCCGACGGCGGCGGCGGCCGACACTCGCGCCCTCGCGCCCGTCGTGTCGGACGATCGGTCCGCCGCTGAGCGAGCCAGAGAGAGATGTGGGTGTGTGTGGTGCTGTGTGCGGCGCTGGCGGCGGTGGCCGGCGGTCGCTGGTCGCAGCCTGACCCGCGGGTGGCGATGAAGGAGGCGCACCTCCGCTCGGCCCGGCTCAAGGTGGAGCTGGCCGGGGACCTGATGATCGGCGGCCTGATGATGGTGCACGAACGCGAGGACCCCTGCGGTCCCATCATGCCACAAGGTGAGTGGAGGCGCTGGTGGAGGCGCTGGTGGAGGCGCTGGTGGATGCGTGGTGGAGGGAAGGTGTGTGGCGCCTTATCGACGTGGCATGCCTCCTGCCTTGCAGGCGCCGGTAGAGGCAAGGTGTGTGGCGCCTTATTGACGATGCATGCCTCCTGCCTTGAAGGCGCCGGTAGAAGCAAGGTGTGTGGCGCCTTATTGACGATGCATGCCTCCTGCCTTGAAGGCGCCGGTAGAGGCAAGGTGTGTGGCGCCTTATTGACGAGACATGCCTCCTGACTTGAGGACGCTGGTGGAGGGAAGGTGTGTGGCGCCTTATTGACGATGCATGCCTCCTGCCTTGAAGGCGCCGGTATAAGCAAGGTGTGTGGCGCCTTATTGACGAGACATGCCTCCTGCCTTGAAGGCGCTGGTTGAGGGAAGGTGTGTGGCGCTTTATTGACGAGGCATGCCTCCTGCCTTGAAGACGCCGGTGGAGGGAAGGTGTGTGGCGCCTTATTGACGAGCCATGCCTCCTGCCTTGAAGGCGCTGGTGGAGGGAAGGTGTGTGGCGCCTTATTGACGAGACATGCCTCCTGCCTTGAAGGCGCTGGTTGAGGGAAGGTGTGTGGCGCTTTATTGACGAGGCATGCCTCCTGCCTTGAAGACGCCGGTGGAGGGAAGGTGTGTGGCGCCTTATTGACGAGCCATGCCTCCTGCCTTGAAGGCGCTGGTGGAGGGAAGGTGTGTGGCGCCTTATTGACGTGGCATGCCTCCTGCCTTGAAGGCGCTGGTGGAGGGAAGGTGTGTGGCGCCTTATTGACGTGGCATGCCTCCTGCCTTGCAGGCGCCGGTAGAGGCAAGGTGTGTGGCGCCTTATTGACGATGCATGCCTCCTGCCTTGAAGGCGCCGGTAGAAGCAAGGTGTGTGGCGCCTTATTGACGATGCATGCCTCCTGCCTTGAAGGCGCTGGTGGAGGGAAGGTGTGTGGCGCCTTATTGACGTGGCATGCCTCCTGCCTTGAAGGCGCTGGTGGAGGGAAGGTGCGTGGCGCCTTATTGACGAGGCATGCCTCCTCGCTTGAAGGCGCTGGTGGAGGGAAGGTGTGTGGCGCCTTATTGACGAGGCATGCCTCCTCCCTTGAAGGCGCTGGTGGAGGGAAGGTGTGTGGCGCCTTATTGACGAGGCATGCCTCCTGCCTTGAAGGCGCTGGTGGAGGTGGAATGTTAAGCCGTTTTGGTTGTAGTGCATGTTTTATCGCCAAAACGGCTATGGGCGAAAACTATTTGGAATTATAGAACTAAGCATTGCAAGACAACCCGGTACTTCAATTCAGAGGATCTACGGACACGTCAATCCAGAGGATCTACGGACATGTCAATGCAGAGGATCTACGGACATGTCAATTCAGAGGATCTACGGACATGGTGCCGGGCATTGGCTGGCTCGCTTCGCCGCGGCCACGCTGTGTTTGATCATAGCAAAGCAATGCATTTAGTATGTGTACGCAGGCAGTATACATTGTTGCAGGGGCGGCATAAGAGGGGGAAGGGACGGGGAGGGGGGGGGGAGAAGCTGCCCCCCTCAAGAAGTTGGGGGCAAACATATGATTTTGCCCCACCCCTAAATTTGTAAGAGGGGCCCTCCAAGAAGTTAGTTCGATTTTTTCCCTTTTTGACCGCAAAAAAATGACCGAGGGCCCCGAGGTGCCCCCAGTCAGCACGAGTCAGCTTTAAGGCTGACAGAAGGCCCTCAGTCGGCCTGAGGGGCCCTCGGTAGGCCTGAGGGGCCCTCGGCAGGCCTGAGGGGGCCCTCGGAAGGCCTGAGACTTCGACATGGGCCTGTCCGACGTTTTTGTTTGCGACCATTTAAAGGCCCTGCAAAATATAGTGGTCTAAATCCGAGGAGAGATACCATTTTGCACCAGTTTTTTTTTTTTGGGGGGGGGGGCTTTGTCCGTGGGGAGGGGGATTTTGGCCGTGGGGTAGTTTTGGCCTTGGGGGCTCCTGGGTTTCTTTGCCCCCCCCCCCCCCACCCCATCCGAAAATAAGTTTCGCCGCCACTGATGTGTTGCCAGTTCCGCACTCCATTGTGCTCAACTCAGGTATTCCATTGGGCTCCATTGTGCTCAACTCTGGTATTCCATTGGGCTACATTGTGCTCAACTCAGGTATTCCATCGGGCTCCATTGTGCTCAACTCAGGTATTCCATCGGGCTCCATTGTGCTCAGCTCAGGTATAGTATCTCGCTTCAGAGGCACACCACTCAACCATGATATCGGTGGTACCGACTACCGACCTTCACCAACAATTTTCGAATAGTTCTGCAACTCTGAAGCGGTAGTATAAGTGGGTATCTGTCTGGTTGATGGCACACTTGCGTGTGATTTGCATTTATTCTGACAGTTCATTGAGTTGGTAAGTTGGCGTACTGCAATGGTAGGTATGTTGAGAACGCATAGTTGTCGTTATGAAGTGATGTGGATTTGTGGGATACTCGATATGTTTCGCTTCACCGCTTCCTCACCATGCAGAAAGCGAACGTCGATGTTTCGGTGGGGAGGCTCAGAAGGCAAATAGTGAATGTTTCGGGATGTTTTGAACCATTGCACTTTGCACTGGTTCATGTGCATGGTTCATGGTTCATCCTTTGGACTGGTTCATGTCATTGACATGAACAAGTTTACGTCAGTAGGCCCAACATCCGAATCCCAATAGCTCTGGCGCCTGTACATAATCAAATAATAGTCTGTAGAATGTCCATAGCAACCCCCCATTCAGTCCATAGCAACCACCCATTCATTGTCTGGTAGCAACTCGCTTAGATAAACTTTGTTTATGTTGTTCGTAATTTATGGTCATAAACAGACAGGGAATATAATGGGAGGATCAATTGAATCTAAGGCATTCGACACAAAAGAAAGTGAGCGTCATATTGGAGGCAACTTAACGCCCGAAATCGGCCATTATCTCCCGAACGACTCACTCGTTTTCGACTAAAAATGTAAAGCTTAATTCAAATTTACTATGGAAAAGGTATTTCAATTATATTCTGAGGAAACGGTTAACATCTGATATTGCAGCATCGGTAGTTTGTCAGCTGTGGTTACCTGTTATTTCTTTTTATCTTGTTCTGTATCGCATCGGAACTGAAAGCATGCATGCATGCCTCTCTTGCTACGTTTACACAGGCAAGAAATATGTGGCGTGGCGGTCATCCAGTACAGGATAGCGCGTGAGTAGTGACAGTCAGACAGAAAGAAAGAAAGAAAGAAAGAAAGAAAGAAAGAAAGAAAGAAAGAAAGAAAGAAAGAAAGACCGGGATAGTGGGCCGGGTGGAATAATTGCCGGTGGGATGGCTTTTCACGTCGGGTACGAGGGAAGGTGTCTGAAAAACAACAGGCTTTGATAGCTATTTTAAAGTGCAGCGTATGTTGTTGGATAAAGTGAGGCACTTTCCTACCCGCCCCACCGTCGCTGCTATACCTAATTTGATCGGACTTGCAAATTTTGCGAATTGAGAATCAGAAGATTTTGTTGCTAAATGATGCAAGGCGAATGTGGAAATTAGCTTTGATACGCAGTGTTGACCATGAGTATTTTAGGCTGAAAAGACCGACATTTGTTATCATAGAATATAATGTATTTTCCTCGACCCCTACATGGTATATGAACATCGTTTATTCATCATTATGACGCTCATGACACAATAAAACGCGCATCACGGCACGAAAAACTTGCGATGCAACACCAAAAAACATGCTTCAAGACAGGGACGTAGCCAGGGGAGGGGGCACGGGGCCAGCCCCCCTCCCCCCCCCCCCCCTGTGTGTGAGATGCACACATCCTACACACAATTGCACACCAATCTTATGATTATTATTGTACATTTTGTACCATTTTCCTGATTCATTTCACTTTTCCTCGTATTCTTGACCTATGTAGCTAACGAATAGAACTAGATACATACCACGATATCCATCATCCTTTCATATATGACGATCGTCTCCTCAGGAGCGCAGAAGGTGGATGTCCATCTCCATTCGCGCCCTGTCGAAGCGTTTAGGGTTCAAGGCCCCAACAGATCCCATCAATTTGTTCCTGATTGGGATTGCCTGTAGCCGATTGCAGACTTGGCTCGTTGCCAGATGAGATCAGTAGACGGAGGGGGCCGTGCCGAATCTTTATGGCACGTAAAGCTATCGGCACTAAATTCTGCTGGCTGACTTAAATTGCGAAATCGGATGGATGGGAAGGGCTCTTCTCGTGGAAACCCATCTCAAGTGTCCGGATTAAGTGCAAAACTACACGGACTATTTCTGAGTGTCCGGATTAAGTGAAAAAACTACACGGATTATTTCTGAGAAAAGAGCCAATGGTTATGACCGGAACTGTGTTTTTCTTTCGCGAGCAATGAACTTAAAGAACAAATTGAACCTTGGCAGCAACTGTCACCTCAGGAGCTGCCAAATAGAGACCATGTTATTTTTCATTTCGATATTAATTCCGGGCAAAGACGATCCATTTGAGCAATTTTCACTAAAGAAGTAGCAATGACCTGGAACTACCCAGAGTTTCTTAGTACGATTCAGTCGAGCTTCAGAGTACGATTCAGTCGAGATTCAGTGCAGCTTTGCCATGTATATAGATACCGTCATCCACTTCCAGAAACATAGCATCTCTAAATTTGCAATATTTGAAAACACCAACTCTTGAATGAAATGAAAATGTATTGTTTACTAGACCTTGTGTTACTAGGTAACCCTAGCGTTCCACTTATACGATGTTTAGTTGCGTCGAAGGCTGGCTCAGGGCTCTTAGTTTTACAACAGCAAAGTTTCAACAACACACACATCTTTTCTTCACAAAAACCACTTGAATCAGAATTGCAAAAAGTTGCTCCGTTCCAGTTCAGTCAGATTGCACTCTTCTTGGACATTCAAATGTTTGATTACATTACCAATCATGTTCACGCATTCAGTGAGCTATTCATCCTTTTCTGATGAATACGGTAATTTGGTAAAAATTACTGTATGTCATCCATTGCACCGTTCCGGCTAACTGGTCGTCGAGGCAAATTTGGCACACATGCCTCCCATTAAATCCGGATACTGAAGTCGGTATAACATGTCCGTCCCGCGCCGTATGATGCGTACCGAGGTATGTCTCCGTCCAGGAGTCTGAACCTGACAAAGTAGGTCCGTTTGATGCGTCCCGACGTATGTCTCGGTCCAGGAGTCTGAACCTGACAAAGTAGGTATTACTTGCACCGAGTTCCCACTGCCAATCGAGTTTACATGTATACAAGATCTTGATGGCCTTTGAGTTAGAACTAGATGCATCCATCATAGAAACATTTCTGGGTATGAGAAACAATCAGGAAATGCATTGAACCTCGGACGTGTTGCGACCTCAACATGATGGGACGGATTCTGAGACATATAAGGTACCATCTAGACATGTAGGACAATGCTTTCAAGTTCAACAGTTGCTGCTCCATTAATTTTGCAATTAAAACGAAGTTTCTGGATAACTAAGCAGCGCATTGTTCTGCCAGACGACAATTCCCCGTTTTTAGCTAATTTAGCTAATTTCGAACTCAAAATAGCACTGCATGAATTCAGTGGCATGACATATATCCATGTCTATCAATTAGTGTTAGCTGGGACCGTCATGCAGATCTGACATCAGACATCGTCCGACTCAGTCTGTTGCCAGGCGGCTGTCTGATGTCGACTGTCGCCATCACCCCGCACAATGACACATGATGACACAATGACACAGACTAACGACATTACAGTCTGTGGCGCTGCAGCCGGGGACACGAAATTCGTGCCACTGTAGCAACCAACGATCAATCATTGTACCAAAATGGAGTTCCCTGTACCCGTACTGCATTTGCTCATCACAATGTACTTGCACAATTTAATTTACTTTTAGTTGTTATTATGCTCCTTCGGAATTCGTTGAAATCAAACACTGAAGTGTAAAGCAGGGGAGGAGGGGTAACTGGCAGCAACTGATTAAGCATTCCGCTTCCATTGTTACCATCAACGTATATACATGAGCAGGGAAATTCACCCACACTGATATTGTTTGGATGACTCTCCCTTGATCCTAATATTATTTGGATGAATCTCCATGTTTTTTTGTTTTTTTAATATCTAAGATCTGCAAACTTCGAAGACCTAGCCTATGACAGGCGCTGGGCCTGAATCCAGCCCCAGCACCCCTTTGGTGCCCCTGACCATGCCGACTCGCTGTCGTGCCTTACCCAATACCCACGCCGATGAAAAGTTAAATGATTCAATGATACTGCGAAATGCATGAAACCATGAACAATTGAATGAATATCATGAAAAGTCGTCCCTTCAGAACACAATATGCAGTATATGTGCCGGACTTGGTAGTTCCTTATTCTGGGTCAGGCACGTCTGCAATCCGGCACGTCTGCAATCAGGCACGTCTGCAATCAGGCACGTCTGCGATGTAGCCTTGCACCGTTAAGAAAAATACTGAGCTGTTTATTTTTCCATTATTCGCAAACATTTTGTTAGCCTATCGTCGTAACTTCCATCCAATCAAAATCCATGACTATTGCTTAAAGGAAACTGTCCACCATTAAAAAAGCTAAAAACAAAGCTCAGAAATGATTGGGAGAAACTATAAATTAATTGTCATGTTACTAGTAAGCCATACAAGTATATATGAACGCGGAAAAACAAAATATAATGTCAGTTATTTGGTTCCAATTCAGATTTCCCTCTGAATTGAGTGAATTAATGCGAAATCAGATTGCTAAGCAGCACGCAATGACATCTGCACATGCGTGACGTATAATTCCACTAAGAATATTGCTGAGAAAAGTGTTTATAATAATAATAATAATAATAATAATAATAATAACATTTATTTCGCACACACATAGAGTGGTACATAACATAACAATCATTCAGTCATCATACGGTCACTGCTTACATCGGCCTTTCAGCAACTATGCGGTTGAGCAAAGCACTAAACATATTCCGTACGGCAGCTTTTCCTGTTGATGCTAGGTGCATGATAGCATAATTCATGCATGATAGCATAATCCTGTCTTAGCTGATAATGGTTGGCAGCAAGGAGTCCATTGCCCCCATTGGCATTGAATGCACACGTGACAATGCGATTCTCGCTACAATGGAGCCTTTTCCAAAAGCATAGCTGCCTGCTTGCAACCAGCATGTGCCAGGGCAGCATATTTACATCATGGCATAATTCATGATTTCTTACCCAACGAGGTAACTGAAGCAATTTATTTATACAAGAATGATATGCCACACATAATTGTCTAAAAGCTCGTTTCTCTCCTGCAGCATTCCAGAGCTCGCAGCCATACATATGCATACAGTGAGCTCTAAAAAGTTGCAGGAGTACTGGTCTATCAGCATATCCTAATTTCGCACACAGCATATTTACACTATAATATGTACATGGAACGCTTCACTCGTCTCATGTCAGCAACATCCCTCATGTCACAGCGCACTACATGGCCCAGATATTTTAATTCCTTGACCCAGGCGAGTTGGTGGCCATTCAACAGAATGCAGGGTACACTCGAGTTAATGAGATAGGTGGGAGAGTAAGGACGTTGCGGATGAAAATACATGCAAACAGTTTTCTTCACATTGAAAACAATATCTCGCTTAAGAGCAAAAGATTCACATAAATGTACAAGCTGCTGAAGGCCAACTCTCGTGGGAGACAATAATACAAGGTCGTCTGCATAGGCTATGATATTTACAGCAGTTTACCCTATATGACACCCAGTCTTTGATTTTTTGTATCACATGCAACAGTTCATCAATATATACACTAAACAACATTGGCGACAAGTTGCTACCCTGGCGCACACCATTCTGGACAGAAAATGGGACGAACACAGAGTTTGACCATTTGACAGTCATGTGTTGTGCTCGGTACCACATCAGGAGGAGCTGAAGGTAAGACTGAGGTACCCCTCTTGCTTATAGACGATTATCACGATATATCTCTCAAAGTTCATTCGTGCAATGAAGAGTAAGGTACTGAAACAGCATGTTCTTGTCCAGCGCTATATATTTCAATGTTTATAATACTTATTCCCAAGCCTTACGTCATAGTCATTCGTCGAATCAGCCAATCAGCGATGGGAGATAGGGCGGATACTCGTTCCGGCTTCTAGGACATCGGTAAGCGAATTTTAATTAATTAAGGGGATTCTATGAAGATGTTAAAGTTTCTCAAGTCAATTTTCGAGCATGGAGAACAGCTTGGCTATCTCAACTCAAAACCCCATTGACAAGGTGAACTGTTTCCTTTAACCCAATTTGTAACAGGGGGTGGGCGGATTCCGCCCCCCCTAAAGTTTTTCGCAGATATCTCCAGAACGGCTGGAAGCAGGCCCATGAAATTTTGGGACTTTTCCAAGCATTAAATTCCACATTCGGAGTCAAAATTTTGAGTTCTTAACTTGAACAGAGGCGGTTCCAAGGCACGGTTTTGGAAGGGTTCGGCGGCGATATTTGGCGATAATACGGAAATGCGATCTTCACGGTTTCTTCCTAACTGCCTCAAGTATGAAGGAGTTACATCGGTTTACGGTGATTGCGGCAAGTGCAAATTAGTTGATGTTAATAAAATAGCATACAAATTGCATGGCAGAGGCGGTTTTAGGGGTTGAAAAGGGGGGGGGGAGATTTCCAGGAAGTATTCGGTGCTTGGCGGGAAGCCAATAGAGCGATGTAGGGAGCATTTATAGCTATCAAGATATAAAAGATAGCTTCTCCTTCCATTATTTTATAATGTATTACATATAGAGTTGCAGGGGCGTGTTCAGGCACATGAAATGGGGGTGACTGGCATGGTGATGACGATATTCCAGCGATTACGGCGCAATAGACGGTTAACTTATAATGATATATGCACATATGAGGCCAGGAGAGGGAATACAACCTTTTTTTTGCAGAGGCGCACTCAGGAATGGAAGAAAGGGGGTCATATTATCGCAAGGAAACTAAGATGCATGTGCCTACAATGACATGACATACTGCAGTTTTCGGATGAATCACGCACCACAGGGTACTCTACGAACTATTATGAGATAATATGCGAGTCCAGGTAGGGTAAAAAGGGGGTAAGCAATGCGAATTGAAGTTGTAAGTGAAATAGTCACTGTTGACAAGTTAGTATCATTATAGCGGATAATATACTTATAAAAAGGTTTTGCGCCTCCCCAGTTTGGATCCTGGATGCGTCTATGATGAATTACAATATGCAAAAAGGAACTATCTACGATCGGTAACTTATTTATAGTGTTGGGTAGCAACGTGCCTGCGGTTAATATTTTTCCTATTTTACCTCCCCTTTTCACTAACCTGGTACTGCCTATGGAAAACAAATATGATTTGTAACTGTTTTGTCTAATGTCACAATAACATACCATTTCATTTATAAAAACAACAACATACAAAATAGTTTGATTCCGCATTTACTTCACCCCCATATTGAGTGACCTGCACACGCCTATGATTTTTGCATTTTCAAAAGTGGTCGCCCTATGTCAGTCTCCAATTCAATCTCTATCGATTTCCATTAGTTGTGTTAAAATCGGTTGATAAACATGACAGCTGTGTTGGATCACATATACCACTAAAATTTGTAGTTTTTGCCCCCCTGTTGCCCCCTATCAAAAATTTTATTTATTTTTATTTTTTAAGAAATATAGATCGTGTTGAGGGAAACCAAACGCCGTTTCATTTTTTTAATCGGACGGGTAGATCTCGAGATCTCCGGGGGGCGGAATCCACCCCCCCCCCCCCCATGTTACAAATAGGGGTAGACAGGAGCCTGTTACTAATAGGGTTAAAGGGAATGTTTCACTTTTCTGATAGTTGTAAAATATACGCTGGTTGTAGTCGAAAATATGAAGTAAGTGCTGCTGAAAACGATGGTGATATTTTTATCTCGCAAAGTCACTTAACTTTATACAAATTTAGTTTGTAAATTTGGTATGATGACGTCATTATTGAGCTATAGAGAGCTATAGAAAACAAACTTTACGGTGCCAAACATATGGCACAATCGTTTCAGACAATTCTGGCGACTCAAATACAAACATTGTGAAACTGTGTCTTCTCCCGCACAGAACACAATGACGAGTGCGAGGCATTGTGATAGCTCAATATTTATCAATACAAAAAAAAACATTCAATTCATAACTGAGACTTCGAACAACGTGAAAAGCTTCAACTTGGACCGCAACCTATCGCGTTGGCCGTTGTTTATATCGTACTCACCGAAGTTCGAGAAATACGGGTCGTCTAACTTCCAGGACCAACAATCTTGAAGTGGCTGTCAGCTAATCAGCGGCAGCACTAGCATTGACCCCATTTTGCAAATTCGGAATTCAATTGCTTAAAAACGGACAAGGTTTAGGGAAAATGACCTTAATAATTTAGACATTCCAATAACGGGCAAAGATAATGGTTATCTCAGTTAAAAACCAATACCAACGTGAAACATTCCCTTTAAGATTGATACAGTTCAACCTATTGCTTCTTGTATCCATAAATGGTATGCAGATACTACGAACGAAAATGTCTTAATTTGGCATTACTTAAGGAACATACACATGTGCATGTTCCGATAAATGGATATTATTTTGCATTTTGTCATTAGACTACCACAGATAATGATGGAAATTTAAACCTCTTCAATTATCCTCATACATTTGGATAAGTTACTCAATTCAATCCATATCCCATGGATTGCATTTGCTCGACGCTCTAGTGGATTATTACTGTTCATTTTGAACTCTTGTCAGTGCAGCACATATACATTCCAGACTCCAAGGATTCGTGACACAATATGCATCGACGTCTTACATTAGAGCCGGTTGTAAATAGAAACTCACCGCAATCATTAATTGCTTCAATTCAAGTGGAAGGAAGTTTCACATTAACGTGAAAGGGGAAGTTTCCTCTAGTGTGAAATTCAGAATGATTGTCGTTAGTATTTTTTTTGTTGGACGGGGGGGGGGGGGGGGGTCGGGCTCAGCAACGCTTCTGTTTCCTACAATCATTAGACACTCTGTACCAGGTAGTAGCACTGCAGCAGACTGGTTATTAATTCGACACTGATTAAATCGATTGGAATCGTTCAATCAAAACTCCTTGAATCAAAATATAATTGATTCACCACCAGATCGTTTGATTCATGAATCGTGATTGAATCAAACCCGCATCAAATCAAGGCTGATTGAATAAAAAAAATTAACGATTCAAGTACACTGGTAAATTGTGCAAATACATGCAGTCCCAGTGGCTACATTCATTTATACTGAAATACTATTGCTGTAACAATATTTTAATGATCATATATATGCATGTTTCCATTTGTATTGATTTTACATAAATTCACCTCATATATTTAAATGTTAAATCAAACGTGAATCGATTAAAATATTTGTTTTGATTCTTTGAATCGGAAGGAATCAATTCTCAAAATTGTATCCGTGAATCAAACGGTGATTGAATCATTCAGATTCCAAAATTAATCATGATTGAATCGTTCCAAAAAAGTTGAATCAATATCCAGTCTGCACTGCAGGCGAGCACACCAGCAGTATTAGAGTACTGCATATTACGGCAATAGCATATTGGATAGCAAATACAACCTTTGCATTCGTTTATTACTTTAAAACGTTAATCTAATTTGCATTCATCATAACAAAATAGGTGTGCGATATCCCAACGGTTACTCATATCTTTACACAGTTCACATCAATCACCACATCCTGCATCAAACAATCGGAACGCAAAATGCGAAGATCAGAGTCCCCCCCCCCCCCCCCCCCGGTATCGGCAGCGTCACTCGATACCGCCGCTGTCCGGTCCCAGGGGTGTGCTCTGACCAGCAGTGTGCCACGGTGACCCTGTGTGTGCCAGTGTGCCACGGCGACTCGATGCCGCCGCTGTCCGGTCCCAGGGGTGTGCTCTGACCAGCAGTGTGCCACGGTGACCCTGTGTGTGCCAGTGTGCCACGGCGACTCGATGCCGCCGCTGTCCGGTCCCAGGGGTGTGATCTGACCAGCAGTGTGGCACGGCGACCCTGTGTGTGCCAGTGTGCCACGGCGACTCGATGCCGCCGCTGTCCGGTCCCAGGGGTGTGCTCTCACCAGCAGAGTGCCACGGCGACCCTGTGGCTGGCCGCTCACGGTCAGATGTCGCCGTAATGGACGGTAATGGCGCTCATCTGTGGCTCAGAGTGCGGCGCAATTGACCTCTATAAGTACCTATATATGTCCAGGGGTGGATCCAGGGAGCCAAAGAGGCCATCCCCCCCCCCCCACATAGATCCAGAAACTGATTCACCCCCCAAAAAACGGTCGGACGTACAGTTGTAAAAATTGCCTTTGCAGCAGTCAAAATCCAGCTATCCACCGTGCAAAACTTGAAAATTTCGCGCCGCTTCGCGGCATGACACAAAATTCGCAATTGCTTATATAAATTTGGAAAATGGGCAAATTAATTAATTAAGTGTCTGGCACAGGTTCTACTTGGCGGTACCTAATTGCTAGTCCCAGTGCCCACTCCCTTCATAAAATATTAACTTTCAAGCAGGCTACATGTATAGCTAGTCTGCCGAGTTCCGAGAAAAAAAGGCGACACGAACGCAAAAACGCGGACATCGGCACCCGGAAGCTGCTCCCGCGGTGCCCAACTTGCTGGGCCGAAGAGCTAATAGTGGGACCAGGCCAGGACCATCTCCCCAATCCATCTTGCCCCAGGCTCCTCCAGATCCACAGGGACAATTTATGCGCGGAAAAGTAGTTCTGCCTCTTGATGCTTTTTTATAATACATTTAGTTCGAATGTTTTTGAATGGGTGGATCTCCGACGTCAGGCCCCGCGCTAAACATAGCTTGTTGTGCAGGCCCTGACCCCACCACCGGATCAAGCAATTCCTGGCGTCCGGCAGAACTTAGAAGCGAAAGTTTTACGTGCCCGACATACCTGGACACGGTCCGACCCGCCCTCTGACGTCACCTGACCTTCAGTGCGACCGCTGCCACCGGCCACAGGCCATCCCAGTCAGGGGCAAATAGCGAGCGCCGAAGCGACTCGAACCCGGGCTGCCACTACCGGGTGAGGTCAGGAGCCCAGCGCTCTCCCAACTGAGCTACAGGGGCGGACCTTCTCAGCTTTCAAACCATTTGTACTGTTACCAGTTGTTTGTTACAGTTCGATACATATGTATACAGTTATTATTATCATATGTACTATTGAGCGCTGACTGCCATCGGTCATCGAGACAGAGGTGAAACAAAACCTCGAGGTCTGACACCGACAAAGAGCCAGGCTAACTCACTTCCATTTTTCGCGCTCTTATGGGAAATTACTTTAAAAATCAAGTTTTTTCTCACGCCTCGGTGACTAACAACATTTATAAAAATCGGCACTATGGTACAGGTCACTGCAAAAGTAATGGCTGGTACTAGTGGCTGGTCTACAAATCGCTTATATCTCCTAAACCGTTTGGCAGAATTGTTTGCAATTTTATTTGCTGGTCGCTGGCTTTGTCTACCTAAATATGAATCGCACTTTTTATTTTCCAATCGTCCAATTTTCTGCAATTTGCGAACAATCTTCAGAGCCATCTATCGTCTAACTTAGTAACTGAATTCCTACATACGCCTATGATGCCCCAGCCAGCCCTGACCGCACGCGACCAATCAGCGCTCTCGAAGCAACTGCGCGACTGGGATTGGTGGAGGTCGGCTGAATGAATGGAGCTCCTGCGTAAAGGCTAGCGTAATCCAATGGTCACGTGGTTTGAACCATGCGGACCGGGTCAGCTGGGTCAATGCCTTCTGGGCATGACGCTCGAAGAGAGCCGATAAATCGCGAGTTCAGGTGAGCTGGGTCGGACCGGCAGGGCATTACCAATACCGCAGATGAAAAGTTACTGCCGGGCTCCACTGTACGCTTTTGCAATTTATCGCTTCACTTTTGCGTTTAATTAGGTCGACTTTGTGTTTTCTCACGTCCATAGAAAATGTTATCTTCGTGTAAATACACAGTGCAGGCTCCACTAAACGAAATGAGAAAGTCCCATATCGGTACGGTAAATCCCAAAATCGAAACGAAAAGTCGCAAAAGTGTAACTAGAACACGCAAAATCGACACGTAGAAACGAAAAAATGAGAAAGGATGGGAAAAATGCTTGATCAGTTGAAATTGTGTGCATTTGTGTAGTTCGGTGTGTTCATCATGCCACCTTGTAAGTGATTGGTGGCTGTGTTTCAAGCAGTTGTAACTTTATTTCATGAATGCTAAGTTAAAGTCACAAGTGAGAGGAAGCTGGTGAGTTTAAAAGTGATCTGTGTTTTCTTCATATCCATTCAATGAGCTGTGGAGAGGCAAGAGGTCGTTTGTGAAGGAACAAATTGAAGCCCGGTTAAATATAGCTGTGTAGCCAGCGTGCAAATCATGAGTGGATTCGCTTACGATGCATACCTACATATTCGTATGATTGTTGGAATCTTACCAAGCTCTGCCGTACACACAACAGGTTGATCATATATTGATACATATTCAATTCAGCTTTGTCCGCAGCGGAACATCGATTATTTTGACTTTTTGTATGCAAGTTTTTCTGGGAAATTACATCCATGTCTGTGCTTCGCCTCGTCTTTTATTTTGTATTAAAGCAAATGTGATACGGCCAAAAATACGTCTGACGAGACTTCGAACCCGTAATCTACGGATGACTAAACCACTTTAACCAGCGCCTTTAACCACTAGGCCACCGTTGCGACAGATAACAGCGTGGGCAATACACAGTATAGTTGAGGAAGGGTGAGAAAAGGTCAAAATTACAATGTGGTGCGGGTTTGATGGAAGATAACCCGCACCACATCTGACAGACATAGGTAATATCATGCATCACAAATGAGGAAACGATAAAGTGCAAAAGCTGGAAAGAGAAAAAGTGCGAAATCGACATGACAAAACGATATATCGCAAAAGCGCATCACGAAAAAGTGCACAGTGGACCTGACCTGAGCTAAAATCGACACCAGCGCCTTTAACCACTAGGCCACCGTTGCGACAGATAACAGCGTGGGCAATACACAGTATAGTTGAGGAAGGGTGAGAAAAGGTCAAAATTACAATGTGGTGCGGGTTTGATGGAAGATAACCCGCACCACATCTGACAGACATAGGTAATATCATGCATCACAAATGAGGAAACGATAAAGTGCAAAAGCTGGAAAGAGAAAAAGTGCGAAATCGACATGACAAAACGATATATCGCAAAAGCGCATCACGAAAAAGTGCACAGTGGACCTGACCTGAGCTAAAATCGACATAATAACGATAGAGAAGTGAAACCGAAATCAATGTGTTTGTCTCGCCACGGCACGTCTTCCCATATGCAACATGACCTACTTGGGTCACCACTTGACCTTGACCTGAGGTCACATTTTTAAGTTGACCTAACCTGATTAGCATGGGTCGAAGCGCCTTGGCGAGACAAACACGATGATGTCAAGATTATTGCCTTGTCTTTAACAGGTAAAAGGCTATTCGTGATAAACTGTTTGGTAAAACATAACCTTTTGACATTTGATGAGCTCTGGAGCCTAAACTGTTGACCTGAGCTAAAATCTAAGGACACCTTAGCGATCGAATTTTTCAAGAGCTTTCCATTGTTTGTTTTTTGGTTTGTTCCTAGCTATCATAGTTCCTGTGATATCTGGGAGTTTCTGGAGCGAAGTCCTTAAACTGGAAAATCTGGCATTTGATGACCTATGGTGACCTTAATATTGACTTGATGAAAAAATATCCAAGTACTGTTGAATGCGCTTGTCGAGAGCTTTCAAAAGACTTTTTCTGCTTCTTTCTAGCCCTTTTAGTTTTCGAGTTAGAGGGGAGTCTACCCCCCCCCCCCCCCCGGGCACGGCGAAGGTGGCGCCGAGCACCGGTACGGCGCGGGTTAAAACAAAACAAAGATCTAACTCTCAATGAAAGCTACAGCAGGGCTGGGAAACCCTAGCTGTGTGTCACCGTTGGGATTCTAAAGTTGCAAGTTTATCACCAGTTTTTTCCTACAAATTTGCCAATTTTTCCAAGACAAAACATATGGTACTGACAGACATAGGTAATAAGGTTTGAAATGTTGCCTTGACGTACTATGTTGCTGCTTTTGCCATGCTGCCGCCTGCCATACGGTACTATGACATCATAATGTGCTACCATGATGTGCACCAGCAGGAAAATATGTTCCTTAGTAAAAGGTTGTAAAAAAAACATATTTTAACACATTGAAAATACAAAATGAATAGAATAACTCTGCACCAGGGGTGTATTTTCCTATTCAGTTGAGTGGGATTCACCTCCCCCCCCCCAACTTGGCTTCAGCCTCCCCCAACTTGGACGAGAAAGTGGGTCAAATGCGGGGAGAAATCTGTATTTTTGTGGATTTTGATGGTACTTTAAACGATTTTTCCCAGCTCAACCCCCACTTTTCTAGAGAATCTACGACCCTGAGCTGCACCCCCCCCCCCCCCCCCCCACCCCAGACTAACAGGATTTAAAATTAGTCTTACTGGAGTAGGGGAGGGGTGACAAAAGCATGGTTGCTATCAGAATGAATGTTGGACAATACTGATACACTAATCAGTGCAAACATGAACTTTCCAGTACAGTACACACATAAAGTAATTCCAGCACGTACCTGTACAGTAATTTACAAACATGGACAATCATTGGACACATTTTAGCTCAAGCCTCAAGGCTTCATGTACTGCATGCTTGCAAATCCCTCCCAAGGTATCACACAGCTGTATTTAATTATTGGGCGATATTCGCTTTTGTACACCGTTATATAGGTAAATTGAATATTATATACTAACTATACGTGTCTAATTTCATCAGAACTGCACCTAAAACAGGGACATTATCAGTACTCACCTAACAATAATAATGTGTATCACCCGTCATTCGCCTCAGCCGACCGCCCGCAACGACTCCGCCATTACAACAGAAATGTAAACAACGTGGGCGCAGAAATGCGTCAGATGCCAAGTTTGCCATATGACGTCATATGTATCTGGTCGACCACTTAACCCTATCACGCTCCCACTAAACCTCCGTTCCTGGCGGAGCGTAGGACTTGTATTAATAAGACCGAAGGTCGGTCGCGCAGCGGCCGCCAATGCCGTGACCTTGCTGGATACATATCTGACGCATTTCACGCACCAAAAAAACACGTTGCTTACATTTCAGTTGTAATTTGGGGGAGCACCTCGGCGCAGTGGTAAGATACTTGCCTTCTGTGCCGGGGACCGGGGTTCAATCCCTCTGCGGGCCTCTGAAAAGTCTGCCCGGCTCCCCATACCCTCGGAACAGGGTGAGAGTTCCAATTAGCACCTTGGTCCCAAGAGGATACGGTGCTTGGTCCACAAACCAAACCAAACCAACCTTTTAACATTAGCGAAAGAGTAAAATAAGAGCGCCTGCGTTATCAAAATAGGAGTGACTTAGGAGCAAAATGTCATTTAGATAAGTTAGAAAGCTTGAATCGATCTTTCTTTCAGGGCATGTTTTGTGTAATTCGGCGCAGTAGAATTAACTATATAGTCTTTCAAAAGTTGCGAGTTATTATTGATTTGCATAGGGGTAAGGGATTCTCCGTCCAGATGACGTCACCATTCCTAAGTAGGATTCGGTCAAATCGCCGGATGACTCTACCTACGTATAGGGTCTTCCACCATGCGCCATAAACGACGCAATTGCGCAGTATCCACGGTATAACTGGAATGTGACTGTTCATGCTGAATTAACCGGATTTTCTACTATTTAAAGTAGAACTCTCAAAGTCCCAGAACAATGAGATCGACTGTCCTGACAGTCGATCTCAGACTCACTCCATTGCAAATACACAAGCACCCCGATCCCCACCAGAGTTTGCCATGGGCTGGGTCTGGCCTGGGCCTGGATCGGGCCTCGGCTTTAAGGAAATCACTGGGCTCTGGATGGGCCTAAGCCTGACAATTTTGAAGTAATGCGCGCGTCGCACAAGCTCAGGTCAGAGCAAAAAAGCATTTTAACCAGCAGTTTACTTACACAGCAACACACTGTTGCTGTGGCTGTGGCTTTTTGTTTTTTTGGTTAGCATAGTTGGTTCATTGTTTCACACGTATAGTATACAAGTAAATATGCTAGGATAATGATTGCAAATTTTGTGAAAATAATTATATGCTTAACCCTCGCCCTACGGGAGCTTTTTTCACCTTCGCCCTACAGGGGGCCTGACAGCCCCCTGTTAACCCGCGCGGCGCTGGGGGGGTAAATTTTATCCCCCCTCCCGGATTTTCTCCATAACTTAAAAACTATGACAGATATCGAAATGAAACTTTCGGTACCTTATGGTACATCAATTATACATCTTGTGTTACAATTTTTTTTTTAATTTGTGAAAATTTTGAGGAGATAATGACGTTTTAGTGACGTCATGTTATGTCATTTTTGGTGAAAAAACGTGAAATGTTTGAAAAATCGTAGAAAATAGCGTGTTGATGCAAATCGCAAATAAAAGGAGTCAAAAGAAAGCAATTAACATTTTCTTTAACATGGCTGTCTCAGATGTTCAAAATTTTGGGTTTTTGACCCCCAAAAATGCAAAACACTTTTTTGGGGGAAGAATTTCCACAAAAGTTTTTTGTTTGAAGATTTTCAAAAAACCGGAAGATATATTAGAGAACCGAGTATGAACGATGTTCAAACCAAATTTCAAAGCAATTTCTTTATTTTTGACTGACTTATGGCTCTCTAAGAATAAGTAACTCATGACGTCATTTTTTTTAATTGCGTTTTTTGGCTTTTACTGACCAGATACAGACAAATAAATGCCACCACTGTATTTCGAAGACAAAACTAGTCTAGAAACATGCAATGTTTATTTAGATTAATCAATTTCAAATTTTGACCTTATTGTGACCTGACCTTGACCTGAGGGCGATTATATGGTGTCAAGCTGTGAAAATGGCTGCTTCTATCGAATTATACGTGTAAAATAACCCATACAACATGTGTCGCATGGCTTTCGTAGACCTGTGACCTTTTGTGACCTGACCTTGACCTTGACCTTTGCTTAAAATTTCACTTTTACTTATGCGGGAGATGCATTATACATTTGGGAGCACTTTGTGAGATAATAGTTGCAATACAAGGCTTTGGATGGAAAGTATAGCCCAAAAACCCAAATACTTACATTTTGACACTTGACCTGACCGTGACCTGACATGTGACCTTATGTTAATATTTTCGGGCATGCGTTAGATTCTTCTCACTGAGAGCTTTCGATCCCCGCCTTGCGCATCTCGCTGCGGTTATTGGTTCGGAAGATACGAGGGGGGGGGGGGGGTAAAATTTACCCCCCCGCGCCGCACGTTCGGATGGAGATCCCAGCGCCGCGCGGGTTAACTTCCAAACCTAGCAATTTAGAGAAATGCAGCAAGAACCAGCATGTTGCCTGTCGTGAGAGGAATCAAACAGTATGCAATTTTTAGGTTTCAGGTCAACGGGTGACCTTCCAGGTCAAGTGAATGACCTCGGATTTACCACGTCCAGAACAGCGATTTTGCTCTTCAGAAAATCTCAAAATTAGAAATTGATAAATGTAAATAAAAAGGCATGTTCCTAGACCAGTTTTGGCTCAGAAATACAGAAAAGGTAATTATTTGTTCGTATCTTGTCAAAAAAAGAGTAAAAAAAGTGAGCGGCCCGGCCCGGTCCGACCCGTGGCGACGCTTTTGAGAAGCTCATATCTCTAAAACCGCACGTCCGATTGACAAGCGGACTTCTTTTCTGAGCAGCCCCATCTAACCTACCTTGTTTGAGACCAGTGCTGGCTCATGTGGTTGACTACCACTGCGCGTGGAGTGTGCCGCGTGAGGGGTGTTGAAAAGTGTTTTCTCGCAATAACTCCGCAACGGCTGGGCAGATTATGTGCAAATTTAGTGTTTAGTTAGGGACCCCTCAGCCGCCAGTTTCCTACAAGTCAGCGGTGGGGTGCCTCTCCACGTGCGCACGTGCACACCCCTATTCTGTATCTCAGGAACGGCTGAGCCGATTGTGTTCGAATTTGGTGCATGGTTAGGGACCTCTCAGCCGCCGCCTTTCCACAAGTCAGGGGTGGGGTGGCTTTGCACGTGCGCACGTGCACATCCCTATTATATATCTCTGGAACGGCTGAGCCGATTGTGTTCAAATTTGGTGTGTGGTTAAGGACCTCTCAGCCCCCACTTTCCCACAAGTCAAAGGTGGGTTACTCTGCACTTGCGCACGTGCGCACCCTTTTTTGTATCTCAGAAACTACTTGCCCGATCGAGTTGAAATTACCCATACATTTCCTTCGCGCTCGCCCGTTCATCGCCAACTACGGCTTCTTCCTGGTGATTAAGTGAATATTACATCTGAAGTGGTTTTGACGATCAGTATTTCTAAGGACATGATCGTTTCGTAAATCTTTTCCAGGAATGACATAGCCATAGATAATGATTCTTACTGACATTTTTACCCCCCGAGTACTTCATGGGAAGGAGCATTTTGTCCCCGATCTTACCCATAAAGACAGAACACTTTACCCCCCCCCCCCCCCCTGGGTCTGGGGGCGGTACCTGGGCTGAGGGCGGTACCTGGGCTGAGGGCGGCACCTGACCTTACCCCCTCTAAATACGCCCCTGTAACGGGCCCCCCAAATCTCTGGCTGCCGCCCCCCCCCCAAAAAAAAACTCGCCCCTCCCCTCCCCCCCCACTAAAAGTTGTTGGGGACCCCACTGCCTCCAAAGGCCTGCCTCCTCTGATACATCTCCGAAGACGCCCTCTCCCACATACCCCTGGAGGCACCCTCCGATGCATTTCCGAGGGCGCCTTCCCACATACCTCCAAAGGCGCCCTCCGATGCACCTCCGAAGGCGCCATCATAGCTCACAAAGGCGACCTCCGATACACCTTTGAAAGCACCCTGCCACATACCTCCAAGGGCGCCCTCCGATACACATCTGAATGAGCTCTCCCAAATGCCTCCAAAACGCGCCCTCCGATACACCTCTGAAGGCGCCCTCCCACATACCTCCGAGGGCGCCCTCCCAAATAGCTCCAGAGGCGCCCTCTGTGAGACTAGAGGCGCCCCGGCCTCACATTCAGCGTAGGGCACCTTTGGATGTATGTAGGAAGGGCGCACTCGGGCCTCGGATAGATGCATCTGAGTGTGTTTTTGGACTATGTGGGAGGGCGCCTTCAGAGGTGTATCGGTGGGCGCCTTTAGAGGTATGTGGGAGGGCGCCTTCAGACGTGTATCGGAGCGCGCCTTACATTCAGTGGAACGCGCCTCATATTCAGCCGGAGCGCACCTCACATTCAGCGAAGGGCGACGAAGGCGCCCTTCGTGGTTAAATAACCTCGGGTCGCCCCTTTCGACCCGAGGTTATTTTTGTCTTCAAAGTGTGCGCAATTGATGTCCTAACAGGTGTGCCAAAACCCGGCGGCGCTGCGCGCCGCCGTTTTTTCGCTATCTTTGAAAAATATGTGTGGGGGGCGGAAATCCCCCCCCCCCCTGCAGTGCACGGGTTAAGTAGCCATAGGGCTGCCAAAACTAAAAATATTGCTTTGAAATTCGGTTTGGGTATTGTCTATACTTCGTTCTCCAATACATATTCCGGTTTTTCAATATGTTTGGAAATTTTGATTTTGTGGAGTTTTTTTCTCCAATTTTTTCTCTTCATAACATCATATAAAATATAAAATCATATGAAAAAGCCGGAATATATGTATTGGAAAACCAAGTATGGACGATGCCCAAACCAAATGTCAAAGGAATATCTTGAGTGTTGACTGACTTATGGCTCCCTAAGCAGTGGCGTACGCAGACATTCACAAAGGACCAGGTTATTGCCGAAGGGCGTCACCCGATCGACAGGGGCGCCACCAATATTGACGAAATTTTGCTGGGGGGGGGGGCGCCTCTCCTTCCGCACTGTGCGGAAGGAGAGTCACTGGCCGGAGGGGCGCCGTCACTCGCCGAAAAGAGGCAGTCACTAGTCGGAGAGGCGCCGTCACTCGCCGGAGGGGCGCTGTCACGGGCTGGAGAGGCGCACCCTCTGATGGCAGAGGACGCCCTCACTGGCCGGGGGCGCCGTCACTGGCCGCAAGAGTACCGTCTCTGGTCGGGGGAGCGTCCTCACTGGCCGGAGTGGCGCCGTCACTGGCCAGAGGGGCGTCGTGACTGATCGGAGTGGCGCCAGCTTTGCATGGGTGCCTCGGGTCCAAAGGACCAGGTCATGACCTGCATGATCTGATACTCGGTACGCCACTGTCCCTAAGTATGATGGGTCTTGACTTTGTATTCGACATTTCCAAATATGCGTGGCGCGTCTAGCGCTATGTTCGATCTGGAGCGATTCCTACAACCAGCTAAATTAAAAAAACGTCGCGTTTTGGCGCCAAAGTTTATAGCGCTGAATAGCGTGCGTGGAACGCATTTCGACAGTATTTGAGGAATTGTGACTGGAATGTGGGTATCGTTGTTTTCCCTTTCCCTGTAAACATGTAGCCAGATAAAACTCACACTTTGTGAATGTGTAGGTAAATTTAATATTTTGCATTGTCAGTGTCATTTTACATTACTATAGCTTGTGATGGCTACTTTGGCCTCAGGTCATATCCAGACTCAAGTAATTACAGGCACCAATTTTAAATCTGACACCCATTTTGCACCATGCCTAGATAGTTACATACCTATCCCGGTGCATTTTATGGGTGCTATGAGTAGAGGTCGCACAATTTTTAGGATTTCCAACTAGTCAAGATCAGACTCAGCATGAACTTAGCTACACAAACGTTTGAAAGCGACAGAAGAGGTAAAATTGGGTTTTTCTGTTTGTTTACCACTGGCGGATCCAGGGGGTGCATGCATGCCACAGTGAGCGTTCCGGCCGGTCTAGCCTCGCGGAACTCAAAAAAATAAATTACCGATTGTGATAACAAAATGTATATCAACCGACTGCAAAATGTCCATTGGTCACCAAGATCACATTGATTTGATCATTCGATGTTTTGTTCGTAGAGGAATGTGACTTTAAACACAAGAGTTCACATCACCTTTAAAAACTCATCGTTCACGGGCGATTTAAACGTTCTGGCAAATGTGATGATGAGGCAATATGCTTGCATTTTCCGCACCTAGTGTGTTATAGTGTGATGTAATGATATGTTGTCGTGCATATGATAGTTATATCTAGAAGATTGAGCAAATCAATAAGCCAAATAAATATTAAATATATCGCCTTATCTCTGTTGATGCTTACAAATAATATAATTAAATTCGATAGTGCCGATATAATAAGTATCATCAGGTAGCGAATCAAAACTAGCAACAGGATGTGCACTGGGATATTATATAACGGGTCAAGCTTTAAAAAATTGCGCAAACTTGCGCCTTAGCCTTTTATGTAACATTTTGCAAGAAGTTTCCGTATTTACTTGAGCGCCCGGGTGTAGGAACCCTGCGCATGGTATATGATCTAAGCTCGCATTTGAAGGTTTTTATTTCAACGATGGTATAAAACCACCACCAAACTACAGCGGACTCAGAAGCGTCCTCATTGGTTGGTGGACAGACTGGCACAGCATCACAGCAGAGCGTCACAGCAGCAGTGATAGTGACTAGCTGTAACTCGTCATAGTGCTGTGAAATGTGTGAAGAATTAAATAAATGTAAGGTTCATGAACAAGGTCTACCTCTACCTGGAATAGTTCCATAAAGTATACATGCGTAAATAATAAATAGGGCGAAATGTACGTCCGCCGAAGCATCAATTATCTAAGGACATGGCAAAAAATGACTTTTGTCCAAACTTACCGGAACCGAGTTGTCAAATATACCTAGGTTTCGTTTTTGAACGTTTCGAATAATATTAATGCGTTTATCTGAGACGATTGGCCCTCGGGAGACCAATATACAATATGGTACAATGCATTGCGCATTTAGTAGTTGTGCTTGTAACATTTAAAGTTTGCAGATATGTACTAATTTCATGTATTTGTCTTATACACCCAGAGGATACACCATGAGCAAAATGTTGGGATATCTATTGGGGATAGCCATTAGAGTCGTGCCCCAAGTTCTACAACAGATACTTATCTTTCAAGTTCTGACCACATCTGGTACCATATTTCCCTGATGTGGAAAAGCCTAACCCTAATTCAAAGCAGGAATACTTTTATGATGGCAAATTTGCACAATTTGTGTGAAAATATACGATCTCTCAACATGGCAAACAAATATAAACAAAGCAAACATTAAACAAGTCAGCAAAGGCCAGTCAGCAAACAAGCGAAACGTTTCGAACGCTGCCGAAAATGTTTTCTGGATACCTCAAAAAACTTATTATTGCAAACTATTCAAATTATTATTGTTGCAAAATCATATTAACCCGCGAGTTAATTGGGGGGGGGGCTATCTCCCCCTCCGTTATTTTGCGATATCTCCTAAACCAACACCGGTATCGTCACCAAACTTTCAATACTCTCTCTCACAGTAATTTTACACATGTTTTCCGAAGTAAAAAGATTAGCTTATGATAGGTCAACCGGGAATGACGTCAGAGTGACGTCATGTTCTGTGGTTTTTGTTGAAAAATAATGGTTTGCAAAATACGCTGTCAAAAGTACATTTTTTAAGACAAATTAAATTATCATATACCAAATGACTGAGAATAGACTTGGCTATCAAACTGCAATCTCTGATTTTCGATTTTATTGAAATTCAAAAGTTTGAGAAATCCAAAGACCCAAAAATATAGTTTCTGCAATATTTTCCAAACAAATCAGTTATCCAACACTGTAATATATGTGAACGAGACGTGTCCAGTGAATATGTGTGCCAAATTTTAAGTCAATATCGTCAAAAATACTTTACTTATGACCTTTCAAAGACAAAAATCGACCACCTCTCACAGCATTACCATGCATAAAAAATGCATTTTCGTTTTTGCTTTTTACTTCTATTTCTAAGGAATAAACAATGTTATAGGGTCAATTTTCGGGTTCGAGACGAAAAACGAACCAATAAACATGTGTTACAACGCCTAATAACCGTAATCGGCAGTTTGACCTCGTGACCTCGGATGACCTTGACCTGACCCAAGGTCATAAAAAGCTTAGAATGGTACTTAGAAGTGTCAGACACACGAATCGTACCGATTTATTCACTGCTAATGCGTTAATACCTTTATGACACGGTCAAACATTGTGTCTTTGACGTGACCTGTGACGTCATCGGTGACCCTGAGGTCAACAATATTAGGTTTTCCCTCACACATTTTCAAGAAACATCGAATGCCGTTTGAATTGGTAAAATCAGTCCAGTAATTCCGGAGATCCGAGGAGATCCAAATTGTAACCCTAATGTTCTGTATTGCAACTTGCAAGCAATCCCCGCGTTACAAAAGCCCTGCAACATGTCCGCTATTTAACGTAATGTATTCCTTGATTAATTGGCTTTCTAATGATGTTTCACTGGTTGATGCATGTTGTAAGGTAAAGCAGTTATAGGGGTTAATAGGTTTCGCGAGGCTAAATCCCCTTTTACGCCCACTGTGGGGTGGGGGGCATTAGGGGCAAATGCCGCCCACGGGAACATGGCGGGCATTCAATACAAGGGTGTCCCCCGCCCCGCGTGTTCCTGCATTGGCTGTAAGAAGTGATAATTAGGAAGAATAAAACATCCCCTCCGGTCAATGACTTTCGCTTTGAGGACCCCCCTCCGCCCCCCGCTCAACGACTTTTCGCGCTGACGACCGGACTTCACCACCCCCCCCCCCCCCCCGGTCAACAACTTTTCGCTGATGAAGCGGAGCGAAATTTTAGCCCCCCCCCCATCAGGGTCACGGACGCACCTCTCGTGTGCCCCGCAGGCGGGTACGCAGGGACCAGGGTGCACCTCTCGTGTGCCCCGCAGGCGGGTACGCAGGGGCCAGGACGCACCTCTCGTGTGCCCAGCAGACAGGCACGCAGGGGTCAGGACGCATCTCTCGTGTGCCCCGCAGGCGGGCACACAGGGGCCAGGACGCACCTCGCGTGTGTCCAGCAGGCGGGCACACAGGGGCCAGGACGCACTCTCGTGTGCCCCGCAGGCGGGCACGCAGCTGGCCAGGACGCACCTCGCGTGTGCCGAGCAGGCGGGCACGCATGACGGCTGACAGACCCGCTGCGGGCAGCCGGTGCAGGGCAGCACTCGAGGGAGCCATCGGGACAGTCGGCATCACTCGAACACCGATGAAAGTGCTCCAGTGTTCGGCACGGTACGTTCTCGGCCCGGTAGAAACAGGATTCGGGTTCCCGACGGGCACTGGCAGGGCTGAGCTGCAGCGACGGCGACGGCCTCGATAACGGCTTCCTCGGCCCCGCTGCGACATGAGCACTTAACGCTGCAGCATGTGGACATGCCCCCAGTTACTATGAGGGCAAAGAGCATACGCCTTTAGGATTCTAGAAACGAGCAAAGTTCAAACTGGCCAAGTCCAAGTTGGTCGGGCTTTTAATTAGTTAGTCATAAGCATTTTGTGAATTATGAGCAATCATGAGCATTTTGTGAGAAGTTTTAGGTTCTCTGTTGGAAATTATTGCTTCAACTCTTCTGAGTTTGTTGATGGCGCCAATGCATTACCTTGCCCATGCCGAGGGGGGCTTCTTACCAACGCCTCAACTGATATCCGTAATCTCCAATGTATTAGTGCGCTGCCTACCCAAACGCATCAGTTTTGTTATTGCATTTCAATTCTTCTCGGTAACACACTGACTGCGGCCTGACTTTCTCACGTTCCATTTTGACAAATCAGTGAACTGATCTCATCCAGTAAGCTGATCTCCTTCTTGTCATTTTATGGCTCAAGCAGCGCCCCAAACCTCACAAATCTGCTCTCACAACTGTTCTTCCGTACAGCCTCAGAGTTCATCTGCACCATATGGCTCCCGCCCGAGAAGGATGAGAAGTGGCGCTCCTCGCTTTGGGCGGCTAAGTTAGCCCCCCTCCCGTGTGAGCGGAGTGAGCGGCTCGCTTACTCCTCGGCACCCTGTTTTTGGCTTGTCACCTGTTTTTTTTCTTCACCTGTTGTGGTGAGCATGACCTCCAAAGGTCAAAGGCGATAATTGGGAGAACTGCCCGTCCCCTTCCCTGCATCCACGTGTTCACAACTGCGGCTCGCTGTTTGGCGTGTGATGCAGCCATTCCTGGATGCCACCCACGGCTCGCTTTGTCAAGTTCGAAGAAGAGTGAGAATATTACTAAAACTGTGGCATACGAGCCGACGCACGGCCCATATGGAGCCGTTATTCTATCCATCCTCTGGCCGTGGGTAGATAGATGACTGTTGTAGGCAATGACTGATAATCGTGCGACCTCGCGATGAACAGAAAACGCATCGGTTTCCGTGGTGAAACATTGGGGCATTCTACAATATTATTATTTTTTGGCTCTAAGGTCGCAGTTAATCTGGATCATGGACGTAGGGAATGGTAGTTATATTGTATTTAGTGGTCTTGTCTTATTCCTAAGTTTACAAGTCATGGTCTGAATTCTGTGCAGTGATGTGTTATGTGTTAATTCCGCTAGACAAGATCCACAGAAGGAACTCATTGCAGCTTTTATGATACGCTTCGCTCTGGCTGTTCTCCATTGCGCTCTCTATTACATGCTTAGGGCCGACATGCTATAAATATCGCCGGGACATTCACTTTCCTTCGACAATAGCCACGGAATCTTCAATTGTCAACCAGAGCATCGAATTGCAATAATGTGCTGCAGCATTGTCAACATAAAGATATAGTTTCCGAGAGAATTATAGTGGTAATGATGATATGATCTTCCAGTGAATCAAACTGCTCGCGATTCATGTTACATTTGTCTTGAAATTGTGTCCATTAGCTCTGCCGTAAATTCTGCCTTTTATGGAGTTGGGAATCATTACGAGCTTCGATTGTTGCTCTAGTTTAATTGAACAGTGATAACTGATTGCCCTGTCTGAGCTGACATTGCATTCGAAAACGTACTTCATAGTGTGCCTATACGCGGAACTAGCGCCCGGCGGCGGAGCGCCCGACTGGGCGTGGTGTATTTGGGTTTTCGGTCTAAAACTACACGTTTCGTAGTCTAGCAGAAAAACTATAAGGAGTAACAAATATGTTATCTGGGTCCTGTTATATTATGCAATGTTCTAGCATTCTCCACTATTGCCAAGGACCACCACGACCAACACCGCCGACACCACCGCCGACACAACTTGAGACATTTTAAGCGAAAAATATTAATGTATTTCCAATGTTAAATCTCGGGAAATCGCCTGATTTAGGGTGAAGGGCAGCAAAATACCAAATATATCTTGAAAAGTGAGCATGATTTCAAAAATATGATTTGCCTCTTGAGAGAAGACACTTCAATGGGGTTGGGGACAGGTAGTGGGTTTTTACGCATAACAAATTCAGAGTATTTTTCCCGATTTTTCAATATACTTCTCACAAACATCTTAGACCACCTTCTGTCCTAAAACTTCCTTTAAACTTCTCAAATTAAAAAAACAAAAATGTTTGTGACGTCACGACACTCGACTCTGTCTCGACGGCACTTTTGATTTTCACTATGGTCGTGACGTCACAACTACAAGGACATGAGCTTAATTGTTTTAGTTTTTAATACTTTTTTAGTTCATTTCGCATTTTTCTATAATACAAAACATATTTACATTATGACAAATTATCCTTGTTTTATGAACCAAAAAAATTGGTACCTCACAAAATTGTCCCCAACCCCATTTCCATACCAACCAAATTTGAGCCATCCGCCTTTGATACCATGTCCACTGTGCCAGGATGATTGCATGCAATGCCTTGTCTGCAACTGAACGCAGATGTTAGCTGGTTCTTATATGAGCGTAAACAATTATTTTGTCAATTAAACAGCGACTTACTGGGGGGGGGGGGGCTATTTCCCCCCTACCGTTATTTTGCAATAACTTCTAAACCAACACCAGTAGCGTCACTAAACTTGCAGTACCTTCTCTCACATCAATTCTACATATGTTGGCCAAAGGAAAAGATGGGATTATGATAGGTCAACCGGGAATGACGTCAGAGTGACGTCATGTTCTTCGGTTTGTGTTGAAAGATAATGGTTTGCGGAAAACGCTGTCAAAGATACAATGTTTGAGATCAATTCAATTGTCTAACATCAAATTACTGACAATAGACTGGGCTATCACACTGCCATCTAATATTTTTATGTTGTTTTTAAATTTAAAAAAAAAATTGAGAAAAAAATAATAACAACATTTTCAGAGAAAAAACTCCGAATTATCCAAAAACTGGAATATATGTGATCAAGACGTGTTTGGTGAACATGTGTACCAAACTTTGAAGTCGATATCTTAAAAAAATAACTGACTTACGACCTTTAAATGACAAAAATCGACCACCTATCACAGCATTACTATGCATACAAAATGCATTTCCGTGTTTGCTTTTCACTTTGATTTATATGGAACAAACAATGTTCTAAGGTCATTTTTAGCGTTATAGACTAAAAACAAACCCATAAACATGTGTTACAACGCCTAATGACCGTAATCTGCAGTTTGACCTCGTGACCTCGGATGACCTTGACCTGACCCAAGATGTCATTGTAGACCCATGCATCTTAGTCTCCTTGCAATAATATGACCCCCTTTCTTCCATTCCTGAGCGCGCCTCTGAACAAAACTTTATTCCCTTTCTTGGCTTCATATGTGCATATATCATTATAATCTGTCCGTCTATTGCGCCGTAATCGCTGGCATATCGTCATCCCCATGCCTGTCACCCCCCCCCCCCCTTTCATGTGCCTGAACACGCCCCTGCAACTCTATATGTGATAAATATGCAAATAATAGAGGGAGAAGCTATCTTTTACATCTTGATAGCTATAAATGCCCCTTACATTGCCCTATTGGCTTCCCGCCAAGCATTGAATACTTCCTGGAACCCCCCCCCCCCTTTCAAGCCCCTGAAGCCGCCTCTGCCATGCAATTTTTATGATATTTCATTAACATCAACTAATTTGCACTTGTTGCAATCACTGTAAACCGATGTAACTCCTTCATACTTGAGGCAGTTAGGAAGAAACCGTGAAGATCGCATTTCCGTATTATCGCCAAATGTCGCCGCCGAACCCTCCCAAAACCGTGCCCTGGAACCGCCTGTGTTCAGGTTACGAACTCAAAATTTTACTGCATATGTACAAATATATTGTGGGAAAAGTCCTAAAATTTCATGGGCCTCCTTCCAGCCGTTCTGGAAATATCTGCGAAAAACATGAGAGGGGCGGAATCCGCACCCCCTGTTACAAATAGGGTTAAGAGGGGGTCGTTTTGCCCCACCCCGGCACTAATAGGGTTAAAAGATACATATTCATAATCATTTACCGAAGTTAAAAACCAAATTGTTAATATTTCGTGGGTTTCATTTTCGCAAAACTATACGCACTTGCATTTGGACAATTGTAGAGACCATGTTTTTTTTTAATTTTACTAAGAATTAACGTAGATTTGCTTGCACTTAAGAATGCTTATTGTCAAATATTTATTGGGTTATTACGTTGACGATGCCTAAGATTTATATCAAACCTTAATTCGAAACACCAAACAAGAATTTTTCGGTCACATGTCACCAACGCAACATGCTCGTTAAATTTAACGTCATTTCTTAGTCATTCCACTGGAACATTCCATTGTCATTCTCACTGGCAGTGGTATCGTCGGTTTTGACCTGAACTTATACACTGGTATTATTGCCATAATACCCTTCAGTGTGGGGAGGAGATAGACATTCAATGTGTTATTTTTAACTTACACAACAATTGCACACGGAACTTAACTCGCGCAGTGGAGGGTGGGGGAACTTTTGTGCCCCCCCCCCCACATGTTTTTCGTTAATATTTCAAAAACGAAGCAAAGAATGGCAGTGCTTGTTGCGCGACATTAACTCCAACTCAATATCAGATCGTTTGACGCAAAAACTTCCAAATCGGTTGATGGATTTTTGAGTTATATGGAATTTTAGTCCAAGATGGCGGCCAGAATCGCGGTCGGGAAATCGATATATTCGGAACCAACGGTCCGATCGGGATGATTCAAACGCCATTCGGTAGACAATATCAATGTTCATCCCTGCAAACACCTTTGGACACATTGCTGGTGACCTGTGACGTCACAGAGGTCAAATTCCAAACGTGACCTCGCTTGACCTTGAAGATAATGACCGAAGGTCAAGAAAATTTAACACAATGTAGATAATCATAGCACTTACCCACCCAGTAAGTTGTATTTTTTTTCAGCGACGTCACGAGTCACGTGACTTTGTGGTCACGTGACGTGACGTAGACAGAATACTGGGCCGTGATTGGCGCTGACAAACGTGCTGACGACAGATCGAACGAGGCCTATGTGTCACACACAGTGCTGCGAGGCGGCCTCCTCCCTCTTATGAGGTTGACCTTGACCCGCTCCTGGCCGTCTGCCAATTGACCTCGTGTTTGTTGGGCTGAGTCTTCAGTTGGCCTTGGGCTGAGTCAAACCATAATAGATCATTGCCCGCGGCTCAAGCCGCATTTTCCAATTTGTTCATAGGAACTGATCAATATCATCTGATCTTCTCGGCAACGGGGGTCGACATAATATTCATCATAAAACATTTTGTAGGTTAGCTCAGGAGCTTAGTCCCATATATTCTGCTTCGAACTTACGAAGGTCGCGTATAAGTATTGTGGCAGTGATGAATACGTCAGTTAATGGTGACCTTGATCAGAGGGTTTGCCTGAAGCGTGTGATGCAATCCGCATTACATCTGCCGTAGTTACGATTTTAAAACACGGTCATGAAATGAATAAAATGATAAAATGATAAAGCTGACACCCTGGGACCCCTATGGATCTCTTTGATCCCCTCAGAACATCTGAGAGTTTTACTAGTTAATACTTGCCACAAAATGTGAAGTACCGTTTTTGTTGCGTATTGTGTTACGTGTTGTTTAGCGCCATCTACGTTTGTCTTGTAAGTTTACTTTGCTCGTGTGGCTAAGAGATGCCTGCCCCAGGTACGGGTCAGGCGAAAACTGATGGGCGTTCAGGGTGACCCATGAGGCGTCGGGGAGGGCGGCGGCCATACTCTCGGTGCTCTTTCGCTCACTGGGCGTGGCAGCGTGCATATGGCAGGGCCTAGGCTGCTACTCTTTGGTTTCTTGGGCCCGACGCTGAGGTTTGGCCCTCTTGGTTTTGTGTGACTTGGCCTTTGCTCTGGAGCGCTGCGCTACTGTCGCCAGTGGAAGACTGTGACACAGCACTGAGTAGGCGAGTGATATTCTGACCATGACATTCTTTGTCTTGTCGATGGTTTCGGCAAAATGGTTATTGCTGTTGTGATGCAGTTTTTAATCATTTAATGTTGTTCTGCTTGGCAAGATAATTTCGTGTTATCGTGTATAATATTTTGGGGGGTTAGATTTTCTTGGCCGGGGAACTTGGATTGCATAAATGCGTATTTTAGTTATAAATGCTGGTACTCGATTGTGAACTGTTGGTTCGTTTGCTTTTGGCAGAAACAATTAGAGATCAGCTAAACAGCTAACTAAAGAGATCAGCTAGTGAAGACTCAGCTGAACAGTTCGGTGTCTACTGCTTTTCTCGTGGGTCTGCACGGCGGCGGCCGGCCGTTGCCGTGACATGCGGCGGCGACGACCAGCAATGCGTCTAAACTTCTGCTGCGGTAGAAGTTTGTCTACGAAATGTTTGTTGGTCTTAAACACCGGAATACTGGATTCAGGACCACATCCTTTCGACCCTTGCAAAACAACGTTGTTTCCCTCACAAGCCGCACGACTGAATCCGGTTGAACCCCCATCAGTCGTTTCGCGCTTCGGCACCGGCTGCGTCTGCGGTCTATTGCGTTATGCGCTGAGCCGCTGCGTTATCCTGCTGCGGCCAATCTGGTGCGTCAGGACCGCAACTGACGCACTCTCGCGGATGTAGCGGCGCCGCCGACGCTGTAAACACAATTACCGCCAAGACGTGGCGGCCGTTGCCACGTCCCGCCAACGGATTGCTCGCTTCGCGCCTCTGCACGCCGCCACCAAGTCAACGACGCGCCGCCAACGCCCCACTGACGCGCCGCTGCTCGCCGCCAACGCGTCGCTGCACGCCTCCGCCGCGCCGCAGCACGCCGCCGCCGCGCCGCTCCGATCGGTCGGTGGGCACACGAGTTGACATGACGGACATTATCAGACACCGCCAGCCGTCAGGCCTCGGTGGGGTTATGTAAAGAAGAAGGGTGGGACGTGGGTCAATCCAAGGTCATGTTCACTAGCGTCAGTCCAGATCGGTTCCGAGTCCGACCCTACCCAATCCATCCTGCCTGGAAACGAATTCCATTAACATGTAATACTTCTCTCAATACTGGTCTGGAACAAGCCATCCATTCTGGGTGCAATTAATTTCATTCGCGAATAGATGCCGTTTATAATGGATTATTCGCTAAGGAGCATGCGTGGATTCGAGCAAACACATGCAAACGCAAACGCACACGCGCACATACACACACGAGTATGCATGCAACGCGAATAGTTGTCTTGCCCACTGCGCTTCACATGGGCCATTATGCTACCCATAGGCGTATGAACACGGGGGGGGGGGGGTCAAGGCCCCCTAACTTCTCTGCCCAATTGTTTGCTAGTATTTTCTTTTGCTTAGTGAGAATTGTTTATGGTAAAAGGTTCGCCAGGACGAGAAGAGCCCAAATCTGCCAAGAAATGTTCCCTAGGTGGATAAGTTTCTCTCAAGACGTGATGAAAGTTGCACTGCCCCCCCCCCCCCCCCCCCCACCAACACACACTTTTCATGACGTTCCTCCACCCCTGATATATCATTTTTATCAAACCGCTTGAGACTCTTCATTTTTACACTGACCTTTTCAGAGATAGCGTGATTCTTTACTTATTAGGTCCCTCTTGATGAAATATGAAACTAAAGTCGCATTCCATTGTCTCGTTAGTCGTTCCCTTCAATTAAATGCTTGATTAATCCTTGGCAAAGCCTTTAAATTCGAAGGCAGTGCTGATGTGAAACAAATGTTATTATAAGGTAAGTATGAACAGTGCCTGAGGTCAATTTGCACAAGCACTGCTTTTATTGTCCTTGAACTTGCTTAGCTGGGTTAGGTATGGGACGATAAGCCTGAACAGTTTGGTAAAAATTAGAAGCATGGTGGCTTAAAATTGTGTCTCCCTCTCCCTCTCCCTCTCCCTCTCCCTCTCCCTCTCCCTCTCCCTCTCCCTCCCCCTCCCCCCCCCTCTCCCTCTCCCTCTCCCTCTACCCCTCCTCTTTATCTTGAGTTGGGGAGCACTTTTCGTCATGTCATCACTGACGAGCGTGGACTCTAGGTTCAAGGCGCAGAGTTGCTAAGAGAGTAGTAGTTCCCGGAATGTGTCCCACGGTAGGCATGTGTTGGATTCATTCCCTTTCTCAGGTATTTCGGGGCCCTAATTAACAATGTTGGACTATTTTTGGGCTGATCCATCTGTGTGAGTAGCTCGATAGAATACGACGTGCCAGAGTCAAGTTATTATTGTCTTCAATGTCATCAAAATGTCGCAGAATTCTTGCAGTGCATTCAAGTGCAAGTGAGGTTGCGCGCGGACATAGACCGCGTCCACTGTCACTTGTATTCAGTGTTACACCTGCCGGAGCCGGCTGCTGACCATGTGGTACCCGATCCGTCTCGTTCCGACGGCCGTCGGCCCGCCAGCCGACCTCGGCGAGGTCACGTGACTCACACGTCACGACGCCCGAGGCACCATGGCCGACCGGACCGGTCACCGAGACCAAGCCGGGAGGAGCACGATGTCATAACAGTATGTGTAGTAACCAACTACACATGTCGCCATAAAACGGAGCAAGTCAATAACTAATACATGTTATGGAATTATGCAGGTTGCGCTCACGTACCTCCATGGTGACGCCCAATTCCATTCTCCAGAAGTAAACCCATCTGATGTTATCGGACCACTGATCTGTCACAAGTTTTGAAGAGCCGGGGATGACATGCCGGTGCTGAGAATTGTGGGCCTCGGTGTGAGGTTGAAGGCCTTTTGTGGAGCCACAATCGTCACTCCTGCCGTATACCGGCCTCGTGTGCATTTCAAGAGCTCCAGAGCAATGCAATTTGGTATGCTGGTGCATCCAGGCATGCCGAACAAGACTACAGCACGTGCTTTTGACCGTATCGAGGTCGATACTTGAACGTGCACGGGATATTCTCCTTGTTACATCTCTGTCCAATTGCTGTCGAAACACATATTACAGAGCTCTGTAATTAGTTGCTGGGGCAAAAGCTATCACCCTCGATGTCCCCACCTTCCAGAGCGCTGCAATTTGCCGATCTGAGAGGACCTCAGATTAGCCTGAAGGGCCCTCAACCGGTCTGAGGGGTGCTTGCTTGGCCTGAAATGAACCTCAGTCGACCTTCGAGAGCCCTCGGACGGTTTGGGAGGGCCCTCTGCCGGTCTGAGAGGATTTTGTCAGACCTTAAAGAGCCCTTTGCTGTTCGAAATATTACGCACCGCACCGAGCTGCGTGCACGGTGCAGCGGCTGTGCCCAGCCCGGCAGCCGATCACCATTGATCCTGTCATTGCGCCAATTTATCATTATTTACATCAAACACAGCACTGGTCCCCTTGATCCTGTACGGTAATAAACTTACGGCTAGGCTGGGCGTGTTGACAAAAGGCAACACGCTAATACTCAATTAGTTTTTACTCTTCCGCAAAGGAATCGAACTAGTGTTATCCAGCTGCTTTGGGGGCACATGCCCAAGGCACTTATCCTTTGTACCTGTACCATTATAGAACAACTATATTATTCCTTATGAGGGATTAACAATGAGTTGCTGGTTGCATTGGCTGATTGCATTGACGAATGACGATAGCATATAGCTTCCTTTCATGTCCAATATACGATGGTCTAGTAGGAAATTGTACATACTTTGTTTTGTGGACGTACAGTTCCATTTCTATGCAAAGATTACTAGAATTTA
>JAXIVJ010002288.1:50000-113063 GCA_036785665.1 Chirona hameri
AACACTTTGCTTGTGTTGACCCCAGCATTGCATCTTCGCTGGAGGCGGCTGCGGCGGCGGGGCAGCGGCTGACACCGCGCCCGCCGCGCGTGGTCAGCGGCGCGTTCCGCGTGCGCCCGGCAACGCTGTCAGAGTTGTCGTCCACACTCAACCGAATGAACAGTACTAAATCCAGCGGTGCTGACGGCATTACAGTGGGCATGCTGATGCACATATTTCCAGTGATCGGTCCTCATCTTTTACATATAGTGAATGGAACTATCCGGACCGGGAAATTGCCGGATGACTGGAAGGAAGCTATGGTAACGCCCCTTTTCGAGTTGGATGATGCCACCGATGTCAACTGTTTCCGGCCCGTGTCTGTTCTGCCAGCGGTGTCCAAACTAGCGGAGCGGGTGGTATGTGATCAGTTGGTAGATTATCTCACCTCGCATGTCGTCATCTGTCCGGAGCAGCACGGATTTCGCAGGAGTCATTCCACGGAGTCTGCTATGCTCGACGCTGTCCAATTTATAATTTCGGAAACCGACAAGGGGAGAGTAGTATCAAACATCGCGGCCGACACGTCCAAGGCCTTTGACAGCGTCGAGCATGGCAGGCTCCTGGAAAAGCCTGGCTGGTACGGGGTGGACAGCCACTGGTTTTCCGACTGGTTAAGTGATAGGGAACAGCTCGTTAAAGGCGGCTCCCGACACCTCCCTGTTTCACACGGGGTGATTCAGGGCAGCACACTGGGCCCAGTCTTGTTTTTGTTGTTCACAAATGATGTTGCCTCCCACTTGGCTTGCGATACAATCGTAATGTATGCTGACGATTCTCAATTTCTGAACAGTGCGGACAAAAATGCTCTAGATAATCATAAACTTAAAATAGAGAACATGCTTTCCACCGTTCAGATCTGGTCCGACCAGAACAGTCTAAAGGTAAATCCGGCCAAAACTGAGATGATGATTTTTGGTATGCCAAAGCAAGCAAGTGCAGGCGACATCACTGTGAACTTCGCTGGTGCACAGGTGCGGCTGACCACAAAGATAAAGGTGTTGGGCGTAACACTTGATCCCGAGTTGAGGTGGGAGGACCACATCTCGACGGTGATTAGAAAGTCTTACGCTACTTTAGCCGGCCTCGCTAAGTTCGCTAATAAGTTACCCACCGCAGTTCAGAAGCTCATTGTCGAGACATTGGTCTTCCCACACACCATGTACTGCCTTACCGTTTTGGGTGGATGTCGAGATGTCCAGCGGAAACGTGTCCAAAAGGTGCTGAACCATGCGGCTCAAATTGTTACCTCCTCAAGGCGTAACGAGCATGTCACACCTCTTTTCGAGGAGCTCAATTGGCAGAGACTGGAAAAACTCATTTTGGAGAAGGATATTGTGACCATTCATAAGATTCTGAATGAGGAAACATATTCAGCAAATTTAAAGGCTTTAGTGGAGTGCCGAGCAGAGATTTCAGCACGCAGCACCCGGGCCGTCGAAGCTGAGATGAGATGATGTATTCAGAACCTCCACAAAGTGGATTTTATGGTATCCACGTCAATATACATACAAACACGCTGGGTCATACACTGAACACAAACACTAAAAATGCTCGACTGTAATCCAACATTGATTAAAGGAATAAGGTGTACGTGTTGTCTCGATCGACCCGACGCAAAAATGACAAACGACATGACACAACCATACAGCATACGCATCGCACGTCTGGCTGGTCAGCTGCATCTTCCTAAAGTACGCACCGAACGCGCTCGACGCTTCTTCATGTACCACGCTGTTGCTAGTTGGAACGGAGCGACACCAGCCGTGCGTGAGGCACCAACTGCTAGAATGTGTGGGAGGAACGTCAGAGCGGGGTCCTAGACACTGTGCAGCTTTAACTGATTGTATGACCTCATTATACTATGTGTGACTTTTTTTATAGCCATTCTTGTCGTTTATCTTCATTGCAGACTTTTGTCACGATGTATTTTTACCGTCGCCCATTTTCGTTTTTTTCCCTTCATAATCATCGCCTTGCTTTTAGTTTTAGGAGGGCATGTAAGGTGTGGTGTATGTACTTGTCTAAATTGCATTTTATTAGCGCGGTGACCTATGTATAACTGACTCTACAACATAACAGCCACTATGTGGACGTTGTAACGAAGCTTAAATAAATAAATAAATAAATAAATGATGCCAAAGTTCATCTTGCTTCTTAATCAGCTAAATTTACTTTCTCACTTTCTGCTTCCCTGTCAACTGTCTTACCATAGAGCAATAATTTTCTACCCCTGCCTGATCAGTCCGATAACACATTTATTGTTATTTTTCACCATACAGCTTGTCAGATCAGAATCGAGGCGTTGTGCCGCTGCTGCTGCTGCTCCTGTTTTCTGCAATAACTTCAGAGTCTTGAACTTGCTTCGGCAAGCTGAAATCCTCCTGGGTCTTGCCGCAACTGTTATTGAATTCTGAATGCATCAATGTCAGAAGTTGGTATAACCTCCCGGTTGCTGGAGAGCCTCAAAATCACCGTCGGGCATCTCACCTACGAGGGAGGAATAGACGCAGCAGTTGTAGGGGGGTCTTGGAAAACAGCACCAAGGATCAGGGTGCACAGGTGAACCTGCGGTATCAAATTTATTATTTTCATACTGAGTTAAGATAATGTATATTAAACATGTCCCGAATCCACATTTTGCTAAATAATTGACGTATTTATTTTCAATTAAGGTCTTACAAAAATTAAAAGAATACCGATTGACTTCTTAACTCAATCGCCCCTGCTTCCACGATACTCGTATGTTTCTCCTCAACCGAACGTGCTTGGCGGTGCGTGGTGAATTAGTGCGCGTACACGTATATATATATATACGTGGTAGGAAAAGGTCCTGCCATGGGATATAACAGGTTAATTTATCTACCTGTGGCGAATTGCCAACTCACTCACCACACACTCATGTTCCGTTAATTCATATAAGGGATTTGATTAGGAGTCTGTTTTTATCATTTTCTGGTAAATTCCCATTGAGAAATAGTTAGTAATAGAATGAATTACTTCGAACTCTATGCATATAATTTCAGCGCTCTTCATTTTTATCCAGGCCAATTGAACTCTACAGTGGCGTAGTTTGTATAACTGAACCAAACGGCTCCATGCATAATTTTAGCACCAATTGACAGCTTCTCCGCTTCAGTTCACACATCGCTGTCAGTTCCGAGAATCTCTATTTGGCGGAGGGGATCCTGCTGTCAGGGCGCATTTGAATGCCTCTTCCGTCCATTTACGAATGCCGTTTCTTCTGGAATAGGCTGGTGAAAAATATCCTTACTTCACCGCCGTGCTGGAAACCGCAACGTATATACAAACAACAAAAGCTTTGCCGCCTCTGATATTGAAATGATATTCATCTTTGCAGCAGGAGTGTCGAGACCACGTATGTCGTCGAGTCGAGATGTCGAGACCACGTTTGATATGATATTTGAAAGGAATCCCTCTCGAAAATGTCAGATTGATCACAACAGTAATTGAGAAGGTACAATGTAGCCACTTGGGTAATATGCAACCCGGTGGGGTATATGCATATTTCATATGTTGCAACTTGCAAGCGCAAGTCATTTAATGTGGGAAAAACTTCAAGTGAATGGATAAATTCAACACCAATGAATATAATAACAACAACAACAACTATGAATATTTTCAAACATTTTTTCCTCACTGTATAGTTATGTTTTATGTCGATATGTGCATGTTGTATAAGACACTGTTATATAATACAATAAAACACATATATGAGGCCTGTTTACCTACTTAAATTATTTTTAAATAACTAAACTTAATGTCACGAAAGCTTTGCATATTTGAAAGTGTGTGTTCAGTCCATGACAAACCTCATGCATGACGTTTTCATACAGTTGTTAAATTGATTTGTAGCTTAATTGATAGATGCAAATAATGATGCACATTCTCATCATATTACACTGATCATCATATGCATCATCACCATCATCATCATCATCATATTACACTCATCATCATGATTCATGATATTCTCATCATGCACATTCCCACGATAAAGTCATCCACAAAATGCTGCGTGAAACGAATTTGGATATTTCCCGTGCTGCTCAGTGGTAACAGGTCATGGATTGACCTCAAGTAATAATACACGCTCAGACTCAAAGCTGCAGGTGTAGGAGGGCATTTGCTTTTCAACGACACTTAACTCTATTAGTGGCAGAGGAGGGCAGATTCTGCCCACCCCTCAGGGTTTTCGCAGATATCACCGGAACGGCTGGGAGCAGACTCATGAAGTTTTGGGACTTTTCCTGGAATTGATTTCCGCATATTGAGTCAAAATTTTGAGTTCCTAACCTTAACAAAGGTAGTTCCAGAGCCCGGTTTTTGGAGTTTTTTTTTCAGCGACATTTGGCGATAATACGAAGAAGCGATCTTCACTGCTTTTTCCTAACAGCCTGAAGTATAAAGGAGTTACATAGGTTTGCGGTGATTGAAACAAGTGCAAATTAGTTGATGTTATATAATACCTCCCGGGGCCGGGAAAAGTTTGTTTAAGTCCGAGGTCAGCCTGACAAATTTTTGCACGAGCCCTTAGCGCGAGTTCAAAAATGTCAGGATGACCGAGGACTTAACCCGCGCACTGCAGGGGGGTTGATTTCCGCCCCCCCCCAGGTTTTTCAAAGATAACGAAAAAACGGCGGCGCGCAGCGCCGCCGGGTTTTGGCACACCTGTTAGGACATCAATTGCGCACACTTTGAAAAAAAAAAATAACCTCGGGTCATCTCAGGTTAGGTCACCAGACCAGGTCAAGCGACCCCACCTCCAAAAATGTTTGCAGTTGTGCCAAAGCCAGAGTTTTTCACCGATCAGTTTGAAACTTGCAGGATGTCATAAGGGCATAGGTACTTACAATTCTTTCATCTCGGAATTTTGATATCGGTGACCTAAGGTCAGGTCATTTTCGTAACCTTCCCATAATATGTCAATGGGGAAATATACAAATGCTTCCTATTGCAAGGATATGCATGATATTATTCCAATTACTTCTGGATCATGTTATTATAGAATATTCTTGATGATCCAAGTGTAAGTTTTCTTCAGTGACCCCTATTGGGTCATTTGAGGTCATGCGAGGTCACCATCACTTTTTTTGTAAATAACTCCCGACATAACGAAGATAGAGAAGTAAAATATACATCAATGTGTTTGTCTCGTCGAGACACGTCTTTCCATATGCAATATGCCCTACTTGGGTCACCACTTCATCTTGACCCGAGGACAAATTTTAAAGTTAATTTAACAAGGTCACCATGTATATCATTAAAAGCGCCTTGACCAGATACACACAATGGCATAAACAGTTTTCCGTTATCTTTATTAAGTAAAAAGTTAATTGCGAAAAACGATTAAGCAAAAAAACGGATTTTTTTTCTTTTTTGACAACTGGAGCCTCAAATATTGATCTGAGATCAAATTTAGGACACTATACCGATTGATAATTTCACTGGCTGGCGTTTGCTTTTTTGGGTTTGTTTCTAACTAGCATAGTTTCTGAGATATATGGGAATTTCTTGAGCGATGTCCTAAAACAGGAAAAAAATGAACAATTTGACCTTTGATGACCTCTGGTGACCTCAATTTTGACCTGACTTAAAACAATACTGAAATACTTTCGATAGAACTTGTATCAAGCTATCAAATGCCGTTTTCTGCTTCTCGCTACGTAGCGTAGTTTTCGAGATCTCAGGGGGGGCGGCGGAAATCAACCCCCCCTGCAGTTCGTGTTCGGCGCAAACCCCCTGCAGTGCGCGGGTTAAGCAAACTGCCGGCCCAAGGGAGGTATTTATTTTACCATATGCCGTTTATGTACTATGTTCTTTTACAGATTGGATCTATTGAATTTCAAGTATTTAATCAGCCTATTAGGTACGCACTGTGACATTCGTATATAAAGGCCTTTTTCTCTGCATTTGGGTTTCCGAATGTTCAATAATCAAGACCTCCAAGAAAAGAGAAACACGATAAGAGAGAAGAAGAAAGCTAATATAATCCAGTCGCGATTCAGATGCTCTACTGTGAGGAAAAATAATGGAGCAACGGATCAAACTACTTCAAGAACACTGCAAAGAACAGAACAGTGTCAATCTTCTGGAGTGGTGCAAAACGACACTCACCTTACTCGTGTGTGCCCTTATATCGATTGAAGCAAGGAAGGATAATAGCGGGCACTATGAAGCAATCACCTTTCATTGCATGCTTTCAGTCGCCAACCACTTCCAAAAGAATCACAAACTGTGCCCATAATCAAATCAGTAGACAAGTATGATTACGCAGTGCTATGAATTGTCTGCACATGATTTCGTTTTGCCGTATGTTATTGGCGTCAGATATCCGAATAATATGCGCATCAATGTGTGTGTTGTATTTAATACAATAAATAGTTACGTATGTGATAGTGCAACAATGTTTTAAGACGATTCACAGGGTTTATTCGACAAATCCAGTAATCATAAATATAGCAAATATGTTATGTGTGATTTTGGCACTTCCGCTCTGAATATTCTGTTAAATAATTGTCTGGGAAACTAAAAATGCCCCGGGCCAAATTGTTTCCCAGATACCTTTAACACTAGCCGCAGCGGGCCGAAAGCGATTCCCAAAAGCACGTGCTAATGTTGAAAGGGTATCTCGGCATATGGTAATAGTGAATATTGCACGGCAGAAGCAGTTTCAGGGACTTGAAAAGGGGAGGTTTACAGGAAGTTATTTTATATATATTTTGCCTCCCATTTTCGCTAACCTGGCACCGCCTATGGATACAAATATGCTTTATAACTTTTATGTCTGAAGTCATAATAACGCACCATTTAATTTATAAAAATAAAAAAAGATGGTTATATAACGCATTTATTTCACCCCCATATTTAGTGACCTGAAAACGCCTATGATTTTTGAATTTCCAAAAGTCACCGCTATATATCAATCCTCAATTCAATATCTATCGATTCCCATTAGTTGCGTTCAAATTGTTTGATAAACATGGCAGCTGTGGTGGATCAAAGAGAACTCTAATTTTGTTAGTTTTACCCCCCTGTTGCCCCCTATCAAAGACGTATTATTTTTGTTTTAGAAATGTAGACCGTGTTGAGGGGAATCGAACGCCGTTTGATTTGTGAAAATCGGACTGGTGGATCTCGAGATCTCCGGGGGAGAATCCGCCCCCCCCCCTGCCACTAATAGTCTGCCCCCTGCCCTGCCAGTCTGTCCCCTGCCAGGAGTCTGCCACTAATAGGGTTAAATCAACGTCAAGATCTGAAATTAAACAGACGCTTTGACTGCGGCGATCCTGCGTCAGATCTGTTGTTTCTTTCTAAATGCACACTGTAAGGGAACATTTTGTATTTGGTAAGTGAACAACCACTAACTTTGCACCATGCGAGACATATACCGGACCGGTCAGACCCAGCTGGCTGCGCTCATACCTGGGCCGTACAGCGACATTGGTTCTTAATTAGCTCCCACAGCGCTACAACTGACCTGTGAACTTTCAGATTTCCGTAATCAAAATGTATCGTCATGTGAAACTTCTCAGCTCTTTTAATTTAATTCAATGTTAAGGCAGCCAGGTCTGCCATTCTGCCACTTTACTCATTTTGTATTCATCTTGGGTTTAAAATATTGTTCTTCTGCAAGACACAGGTATCCTCAATGTCAAAGTTATCCGTAAGATGTGGACAATAAGACCATATCCATTTCATTGACTCCAAGATTATGAAACACCCTTTTCTGGTCAGCCTTTCCGGAAGATTGACTGGACTGGGGTACTTGCTAACAAACCTGGACAAAAACACAAAAGGCATGGATGTTGATTAGTGTGTATGATAGGAAAGAAACTGGATTATTGGAAATAACTTCATGCAAGTTGGATGCAGTTATTTGCTAGATTTGTAATCCAACAATTGTTATTACAAACTGCTCAATACTGAGAACGTGTTGACCTCAAGTTTAGGACGTGCGTAAAATCTGGAAAACATCCATTAAGAAAAATTGAAAGCAATCAAACCGTCAAAAGTTGAAACTTTAATTTAAAACCTTTGAAAATTGTGTTAAAGGGGGTGTCACAGCACGTGCGGCCAACTATACGCGTGCATTGATTCTGAGCGTTATTTACCTTATTATATTTATAAAGTCACGAGTCTGCATCATCTCCGTTTTGCATAACCGTGGTGATAATTAACAACTATCTAAGTACATTGTAAGTTTCTGGCAAATTATAATGATCACCCGCTGGTAGCATTTAATTAATAGATAATGTTGTAGTTAAACTTGCTATCTCTTTACAGTTACTCATGATCACCCATTCGACCCAAAATAATTAGATGCCAAAAATGCAAAAAGCAGTAGGAAGGACTACAATTCGCCAGTTGGTATCCGGTTCATTGTAATTATTTTAAAACCAGCCCAGCGTGTTATAAAAAGAACGTTTCTATGGAAAGCTGACAAACTAGATACGGATTATCTTGGGTAGGCTTCTTAGTCACAATGCAGTGCAATACAGCCATCGTAATTCTAGCGATACGTTATCTGTCAACAGAAGACGCACTGATCCGGTCGTCATTTAACCCGCGCCGTGCCGGGGCGGGAGGGGGGGGGGGGGGGGGGTGTTTAGACACACACCCCCAACTCCGGTTTCTCGAGGATAGCGAAAAAAACGTCGGCGCACAGCGCAATGTTTTTGGCACAGCTGTTCCGCCATCAATTGCCCACATTATGTAAAAAAATACCTCGGGTCATCTCAGGTCAGGTCACCAGACCAGGTCACGGACAACACCTCCAAAAAAGCTTGTGGTCGTACCACAGTCACAATGTTTGGATGATCGGTTTTACACTTACAGGATTTCATAAGGTCATATATATCTACAATTCGTTTATCTTGGATTTTTTTTATATCAGCGACCTAGGGTCGGCTCAAGTTCGTGAACTCCCTCATTATAAGTCAAAGGGGAAGTATTAAAATGCTTCCTATTCCAAGAATACGCAAGATATCAGTATAATTTCTTCTGGATCATGTTATTATAAGCCATTCTTGATTACCTAGGTTCCATTTTTGTTCAGTGACCCCTACAGACTCAGCCGAGGTCATCCGAGGTCACCAACAGTTGTATGTCAATAACTCTCGACATAATGACGATAGATAAGTGAAACTGACACCAATGTGCTTGCCCCGTCAAGGCACGTCTTTCCATATGCAACATGACCTACTTGGGTTACCACTTGACCTTGACCTGAGGTCAAATGTGTAAGTTAACTTAACCTGATCAACAGTAATATCATTCTACGCGCCTTCACTAAAAAAAAAACACGATGGCATAAAAATTATTGCCTTGTCTTGTTTAGGTAAAAAGCTATTTGTGAAAAACTGTTTTGTAAAAAATAGCCTTTTTGACATTTGATGAGCTCTGGAGCCTAAACCATTGACCTGAACTAAAATCTGAGGACACCTTAGCCATTGAGCGATTGCATTTTTCAAGAGCTTTCTATTGTTTTTTTTTGGGGGGGGGGGTTTGTTCCTAGCTGTCATAGGTCCTGTGATATATCTGGGGATTTCTGGAGCGAAGTCCTAAAACTGGAAAAATTTGACCTTTGATGACCTCTGATGACCTCAATATTTACTTGAGGAAAACAATATATGAAGTACTTTCGAATGTCCTTATCAAGAGCTTTGAAACGTTTATTTCTGCGTCTTTATAGCCCCTTTATTTTTCGAGTTAGAGAGAGGTGTCTAACCCCCCGGCACGGCGAAGGTGGCGCCGAGCACCGGCACGGCGCGGGTTAACAGCACTGGAAACTATCCCGAATCCCATTTCCAGAGGCAACGCGATTTGTGAGACAGTAGGCACGCATCTAGCGAAGTTTGCGATGCTGTGTTGGCCTGGACAGGCCCATTTATCACTGTTAGAGCCCTTCATGGAGTGGGAACCCCGTACGGTAATGGGAACGGGATGGGAATGAATGGGAAGGGGTGGGAATGGGGCAAACTATTGGGAAATAACGGGCTGGAATGGGGTACGGGACAGACCATATGCATTTGCCGTGATAAAAAACTAAAAAATAAGAAATCTTAATTAAAACAATCTGATGTGCGGCAACTGTCACATAAAACATTCTTAGCATAAAATAAGTTAAAACATGCCAAGGTTCCAGAAAACACAAGACTGACTCACTGAGTAGGTTAGTGCCAATGTGAGCTGGGAACCAGATGCAGTATGCGGTATGCCAACCTGAATTATGTGACGTCACAACCTGTTGGTACGCAGGATAGAAAACCAAAGAAAATGGCTTATTCTGAAACCTGGTTTCAACCAATGTACAAAAACATATTGCACATTTGCATAGCATAAAAACGGCTAACATTTCCAATTGTTTCAATCAAAGCAGTGCATGGAAGGCGGAAGGCCCATGGGTCTGCAAAACATGGAAGATCTGCACATTTTGATCATGGTTTAAAAGATGAGCCTGTGTCTGCATTTCATATTTAAGGCAGAGGTTCCTGAAATGGGGAAGTCCTTGCTTCTTAGCTTATTGCTTCTTTGAGGACTGAAAAGATGAGAGGAACTGTTTTAGTGAGCGCTAGCAGCTACCTCCAAATGGGCCATAGCCCATAGCCCATATGCAGTCTGCACCAAATAAAATTACTTCTGCTCCCCTTAGGGTAAATTCACAATGGCAAATAGTATTGAAATACCCACCATGTTTTGAAGACTGATGCAGTCAATGTTAAATTACTTACCCTGCCCAAATCTAGCAGCTGGTACCTGCATGCAGTAAGCCACAGGGCCTCGGCTAACATGTTACTGGGGGGCCAAATGCCCCCGCAGTGACCGCTGGCTGACCCCCAAGTGACCAAATTTGGGCCCCGAAGTGGGAGCAAAATTCGTAGGTAAAAAAGAAAAGAAGAAGTACGGTCTGAAAATAGATAAATGCGTCACTGAAGCATGCTTTCAACTTAAAACCAGCAAAACACCGTTTGCATCTACCTAGAGTACCTGTGCAGATCTTGTGGACCAATACCCGCCCTCGTCGCGTCGGTTCGATATGGGCGTGGACCATAGGTGTCAATTTATATTCTTTTTGGGTGGCACTCTGCCCCCTCCCACCTTGAGTCCCCCCCCCCCCCAACAGTGCTCTCCCCTCAATGTTGTATATCTACTGGCGGATCCAAAGGGGTGGGCCAAAGGGCCAAGCCCCCAAACCGTCCGAAATCAGACAAAAATGACGCATTTTCTAATTTAAAAGAACATCTAAGAGACCTTTACGAATACAAGTTTTATTAAATCACCCATTCGTCCATAAATAAGTAAACTCCGATGAGTTTTTTTATCTGTTTGCGACTTTTTGAGATTTCGACCCCAAACCAACTTTTTGCCGTTCTGAATCCTCTCTTGTTTCTGGCCTCAGAAACAAGAGTCAGAAAAACCTGACACATACAGGTTTCATCCCCGGTGATCCGTGGAAAACCAAGCTTCTGATGAATTATTTGGTTCTAGGAACATAGACTATCCCCCTTCATCAAATCACACAACGAAACCGGGAGAATATCGGCGAAGCAATGTTTCTATCCTTCGTGAAGTTTGTAGGTGATTGTCTTCACTTTCGATCTGGCTGCATTGATTTGAAAGCATAGGTCCCATTTATATGCTTTTGGTGTGGCCCTCAGCCCCCTCCCCAAAGGTTCCCTCGGTCCCCACAGCTATATCTCGATCGAATAACCAATTGCACTGCAAATCCGACGAATAAATGTAGGTGTGTGTGTGCCAGCATTTGACAGACACGACCGATCACGAATGGGTCTCTCGAAAACATGCCAACATTGAGCCGATATCAGCCCGATGCTTAGTAGGACGTCGGCCCCCCAAAAACGTTTACAAACGTTTAAAACGCTTAATTATTATTTAAATTATTCACGTCTAACCGTAATATGTGAGATGAGTTGTACAGTAAGCGGCAATAGGCGGTAACAACCAGGTAACAACTACTCTTAGTTTCGGTGCCTCGTTTTTTGTATTCTAAGAGATACCGTGTTTTCTTTGCAAGGGAAATTGCATGGATTGGATCTGCACTGATTCAAATAATATTTGATGAGGAGTTTCTAATTGGTCCGACTATTTTATCTTCGTCTAACGAAATCGTTTTTGAGTCGAAAATAAAACGCCTCACAAAATGAAATACTAAAATGTTTTTGTTTTACGGTGTAGGGGATATGATGTCTCAAATTGAGCCCATGGCGCATCCAGAACCTCCAAAAACGTTGGTAAGAAGGACTGTCTCAAAACTCGTCTGACTTTGTTTGTTTTTGCATTAACCCTATTAGTGGCAGGGGCGGATTTCTCCCCCTCCCCGTTCCCCCGGAGATCTCGGAATCGACTAGTCCGGCTTTCAAAATTTAAACAGGATTTGACTCCCCTCAGACTGATTTCTAAAAAAGACAAATCCACAATTTTCCACAATTTTGCAAATTGTGGAGACAGGGAGTAAAAATACACCAATTTTATAACTGTTTTTTAATCCTTCATAACTTCTAGTTATATAGACCGATTTTGACAAAACGTATATCGATCGACGGAAAATTTACCAAATTGATATATCCTGGTCACATTTGAAAATTCAAAATTCATAGGCAAAATTCATATTCGAAATTCATATTCCGATCAGAACCTTCCTAAATACTAAATCATGGAACCGCCCTTGTTCAAGCCATCGTCTTGCAATTTTCAGACAATCTGACCAGAATAGTTTGAGAAAAAGTCAGTAAATTTCAGAAGCCTGCCTCCAGCCATTTCGGATATATTTGAGAAAAACATGAGGGGTGGGCAGAATCTCCCCCCCTCCGCCCCCGCCACTAACAAGGTTAACCCGCGTCGTGCTGGGGGTGAGGCGTTTAGGGGGTTGGGTTGTGAGTGAATTGGACGCCCCCGATTTTTTTCTTCTCTCGGGAATATCACGACAATGGCGGCGTGCAGCACCGCCGTTTCTGGCACACCTGTTTCGGCATGAATTGCGCACCTTTAGTAAAAAATGGCCACGGGTCATCTCAGGTGAGGTCACCAGGTCACGTCCAGTGGTCCCACCTCCAAAGAAGGATGTGGTCGAGCCACAGCCAGTGTTTGACTGAGATGTGTGACACAGGATTTAATCAGGTCATAATTACCCACAATACTGCTATCTCTGATTTTTCATATCGGTGAATTTAGGTCAGTTCGATCTCGTGACTTCCCCAATATAAGTTAACGGGAAAATTTACACATGCTTCCGCTATCAGGAGAACACACATTAGATCAGACCAATTGTTTCAATAACATGTTATTTTAGCTCATTCTTTATGACCCAAGCACAATTTTACTCAGTGATCGCCACATGGTCAGCTGGTCAGCTGGGGTCATTTGAAGTCACCACCACTTCCTGCCAATAACTATTAATTAAATAAAGATAGAGGCATGTGACGACACCACTGTGTTTATCTCGTCGAGACACTTCCGTAAATGTGCAACATGACCTATCTGGGTTACCGAATATCCTGGGTCATGAGATGATCTTGACCTGAGGTCAAAATTTGAATTGGACCTAACCCAGTCATTATAGACATGGTTCGAAGCGCATGACGAGAGGAACAGGATAACGGCAGCATACGTTTCTATCGTGTGCCTATATATTTATGAGGGAAGTTATGAACTATTTTTTTTAACAAAAATAGTCTGACCTGTGGAACTCTGGAATCTTTACTATCGACCTGATCTAAAAATGGAGTACACCCCAGCAATTACAAATGTAAGACCTGTCCCTTGCCTTTCAGTTTGTTCCTCTTCCTAGCTATCGCAGTAGGTACCTGAAACATTTGGGGGTTTCTGGAGCAAATTTATTTATAAAAAATAAAGCTCAAACAATGTTGGCCTTTCATGACTGGTGCCTGGTGGTGATTTCAATATTGACAACAACAAAAATGAAATACTTTCGACATGAATTTAGACGAGCTAACGGCATTTTTGGATTATGCCTAATCCGCCGAGTTTTTTATAATAAATTTGGTCCGAATGTTTTGTGTGGATGGATTTCCCAGGTCAGGACCCACGCTAAGCAGAGCTTGTTGCGCAGGTCCTGACCTCACCACCCGATCGCGCGAGTTCGAGGGGGCGTTGAGATGCTTCCCCTGGCACGACTAAGGTGGTGCTGAGCACCGGCAGGGTGCGGGCGAAGAACCGCTTTAAAACAAACTCTCCCTTGTATAAGCAGCTTAGATCTTCCTAAAAAAAAACACAGGAAATGTGCCAATTTTCGGCCAATTTCAGTCGTTTTGGTAAAGTATGGCGCCGATGGACCCCTTCGATCCGTTCCTGTTCGCCCCCTCCCCCCAATCGTTTTCAAAAATCGACACGGCTGGCGTGAACTTTTGGGGATGTGCATGTTTATATCTAACATTTGTATTCAGCTTCATTATTGTATTACTATACTATTTCATTTTTAGTTTGCACTTATGTTTTAGTCATTATCATACTTAAATTATTGTATCAGTATAAGTATGCCTTAGCAGCATTTGTCTCGAACTGGTCCCCCAGTGAGAATTCCATATCCAAGGCCTTGGCAAACCCAAAAAACACGTGTGAACCGTCCCCTAACTGCAAACTGTGAAGGGTGAACAATGGCCAGGGTGTTTTAGTGCCCTGGGCCAGGACCGCATGCCATCCCAATTGCATGATCGGCGCTAATGACGTCACCGGGGCAAACCTTTAGGATCCCTTAAAGTTTGTTTTTCATAAATATGAGACTTTATACTGTCTAACATGCATTATTGATGATGTACTTTAGATGTATGTCACTTGCGAAGTAGTTTTTCATATATTTAGCTTGCTATGACGGATATATGCCCCTGTAGCTCAGTGGGAGAACGCTGGACTTCTGACCTATCCCGGTAGTGGCAGCCCGGGTTCGAGTCGCTTCGGCGCTCGCTATTTGCTCCTGACTGGGGTGGCCTGCGGCCGGTGGCAGCGGTCGCACTCAAGGTCAGGTGACGTCAGTGAGCGGGGCGGACCGTGCCAGGTATGTCGGGCACGTAAAACTTTCGTCTCTAAATTCTGCCGGCCAACAGGAATTTCGCGATCGGGTGGTGAGGTCAGGACCTGCGCAACAAGCTCTGCTTAGCGTGGGTCCTGACCTCGGAAATCCATCCATACAAAAACATTCGGACTAAATTTATTATAAAAAAAATATGCCCGGGGCCCGGTGACGTCATTTGCCAGTATGCACAGCTACCTGCGCAGTAGGCACGGTTCTATCTGGTATTCTATGGTTTGGTCCCAGGACAAGGGATGATTGATGTCTCAACTACATCACTCCTGAAACAACAATATGTCAGTTGGTAACCAGTAGAGCCCTTCATGGGACATATTTTCAGCCCCCATCCCGTTCCAGCCCATTCAGCCAGACCCAAACCTGTTCCAATCCAAATTCAAATCCAAATCCAAATGCATAATTGATGGGGCTCCCATTCCCATCCGTTTCAGCATATTTCATGTTTTTGTGGTGCTGAAAAATGATATGGTCTATCCCAAACCCGTTCCAACCCGCTACATTTCCAAGAATGGCCCCATTCCCACCCATTTCCATCCCGTTCCATGGGTCCCATGGGGATTCCCATTCCATGAAGGGCTCTAGTAACCAGTCCTGAAATCGAAAAAATAATAAAACTTTGGATATGGCAGCAGTGTAGGTAACCGAGATGCATATTTGTTTAGTAAGTGCGATACTGCAGTGCGCTACTTTAAGCGATTACCAAAATATAAACTAACCTAACCTAACCTAACCTAACTCCGCCATTAAGTCCGATTGAGTAGTAAACAGGCATAAGTCCGATCGGATCGGCCTACCGCTCGTAGCCATTAAGTCCGATCGGGGTGGCCTACCGCTCGTAGCCATTAAGTCCGATCGGGTCGGCCTACCGCTCGTAGCCATTAAGTCCGATCGGATCGGCCTACCGCTCGTAGCCATTAAGTCCGATCGGGGCGGCCTACCGCTCGTAGCCATTAAGTCCGATCGGGTCGGCCTACCGCTCGTAGCCATTAAGTCCGATCGGATCGGCACTGCAGTATCGCACTTACTAAACAATACACGCAACCGGCGTGGATACTGGATACATTTATGGCGCGTCCTTGGCCAAAGCGGGTGAGCGTTGAGGATTGGTTGCAGGCAGGTGGCTATTGTACGGCCTGGGCAGGTGCAAGCTATATGGGGGAGATGGGGGAGAATCATTTTCAAGTCTAGATATTTCTGCTGGAGGAGATTTCGTGTTCAAATGTAAGTTTTGTCATATTAATAAAGTGAAAGGCTCGTGTACTTCACGCAGCCATAGTAGGTAGGTCTAGGTGCTGACCTGGGAAGTTGAGGGGAGGCCAAGTTTGGATGTTGTGCACTATCAACTATGCAGGTAACAAAACTAAGCCCGGTATCTATCTTACTGTTAATTTGGAGGCAAAGGTCTGTCAGCATTTCATGCAGCCAGTGTAAGGAAACACTATGAGCTTCATTAATAACGGGTATAGTTTATCTCAACTGCCCACCTCACTGACCTAAATTTCCAATTTCCGACTCAAGCCTTATTATTATAAAGCCATGTAGGTTGGTAGGTGCCCAAGCAATTTGTTGGACCAATTATGAATTTGGCTATGTCTTGATACAATGTGTTATGTATGACTGTAACAATCAAACCATACCCAAATCTACAGTTGATTTCATCTTCATTTGTTTTCTGCCTTTTCCGTTTGGAGAAAGTCTGGTTTGGATTGAACATTTCATGTGAAACAAGGACTTATTTAATTATTTCAAATCTCACCACAACTCACAAGCAAATATTACACCACTGACAATGAGTTTGGGAGTTTTAAAGCCTGAAATACATGCATTCTTATATTTTAGCAATTAGCACCACAAAAAGTGAAATATGCCAAATATTTAAAATGGGTGGGAACGCGTGCCATATCAGTTATGCATTTGGGTTGGAACGGGTTTGGGTCTGGCTGAATGGGCTGGAACGGGATGGTGGCTGAAAATCTGTCCCGTGAAGGGCTCTAATCACTGTTACCGACATGCGTACATCCTGCGTATCGATGTCCAAACGTATCGACGTACATCCTGCGTATCGATGTCCATACGTATCGACGTACATCCTGCGTATCGATGTCCATACGTATCCACGTACATCCTGCGTATCGATGTCCATACGTATCGACGTACATCCTGCGTATCGATGTCCATACGTATCGACGTACATCCTGCGTATCGATGTCCATACGTATCGACGTACATCCTCCGTATCGATGTCCATACGTATCGACGTACATCCTGCGTATCGATGTCCATACGTATCGACGTACATCCTGCGTATCGATGTCCATACGTATCGACGTACATCCTGCGTATCGATGTCCATACGTATCAACGTACATCCTCCGTATCGATGTCCATACGTATCGACGTACATCCTGCGTATCGATGTCCATACGTATCGACGTACATCCTGCGTATCGATGTCCATACGTATCGACGTACATCCTGCGTATCGATGTTCATACGTATCGACGTACATCCTGCGTATCGATGTCCATACGTATCGACGTACATCCTGCGTATCGATGTCCATACGTATCGACGTACATCCTGCGTATCGATGTCCATACGTATCGACGTACATCCTGCGTATCGATATCCATACGTATCGACGTACATCCTGCGTATCGATGTCCATACGTATCGACGTACATCTTGCGTATCGATGTCCATACGTATCCACGTACATCCTGCGTATCGATGTCCATACGTATCGACGTACATCCTGCGTATCGATGTCCATACGTATCGACGTACATCCTCCGTATCGATGTCCATACGTATCGACGTACATCCTGCGTATCCATGTCCATACGTATCCACGTACATCCTGCGTATCGATGTCCATACGTATCGACGTACATCCTGCGTATCGATGTCCATACGTATCGACGTACATCCTGCGTATCGATGTCCATACGTATCCACGTACATCCTGCGTATCGATGTCCATACGTATCGACGTACATCCTGCGTATCGATGTCCATACGTATCGACGTACATCCTGCGTATCGATGTCCATACGTATCGACGTACATCCTGCGTACCGATGTCCATACCTATCGACGTACATCCTGCGTATCGATGTCCATACGTATCGACGTACATCCTCCGTATCGATGTCCATACGTATCGACGTACATCTTGCGTATCGATGTCCATACGTATCGACGTACATCCTGCGTATCGATGTCCATACGTATCGACGTACATCCTGCGTATCGATGTCCATACGTATCGACGTACATCCTGCCACAGCCTTACTGCGGAGTTGACTGCGGAGTTGACCTATATCAGCACCCTGAACGGATGACTTTCTAACTCAAGAAAATCGAAATAGTCGATAAACTCAATCATATTCCAAGCGACAGAGGCACTGCACTTAGTGATTAATTCCAGTAAATTATGCGCTCAGGTTGGCAAAACTGGTCCTTAACCCTATTTGTAACAGGCTCCTGGCTACCCCTATTTGTAACGGGGGGGGGGGCGGATTCCGCCCCCCCCCCGGAGATCTCGAGATCTACCCGTCCGATTTTCAAAAATGAAACGGCGTTTGGTTCCCCTGAACACGATCTACATTTCTAAATAATAAAAAAAAATCTAAATTTTTGATAGGGGGGCAACAGGGGGGCAAAAAACAAAAATTTTAGTGGTATTTTTTATCCAACATAGCTTTCATGTTTATCGACCGATTGTAACACAACTAATAGGAATCGATAGAGATTGAATTGGAAATTGATATATGACAGTGGCGTTGGAAAATTCCAAAATCATAGGCGTGTGCAGGTCACTCAATATGGGGGTGAAGTAAATGCGTAATAAAACCATTTTTTAAGTGTTTTTTTTTTAATAAATGAAACGGTATGTGATTGTGACATTAGAAAAACAGTTAAAAATCATATTTTTGCCATAGGCGGTACCAGGTTAGTGAAAAAGGGGGGTAAAATTGGGAAAAAATATTAATCGCAGACAAGTTGCTACCCAGCACTATAAATATGTTACTGATCGTAGACAGTTCCTTTTTGCATGTTGTACTTCATCATAGGCGTATCCAGGATCCAAACTGGGGCGGCTCAATATCTTTTGATAAGTATATTATCCGCTATTATGATACTAACTAGTCAACAGTGACTATTTCACTTACAACTTCAATTAACATTGCTTACCCACCTTTTACCCTACCTGGACTCGCCTATTATCTTATAATCGTTCGTAGAGTAGCCTGCGGTGCGTGTTTCATCCGAAAACTACAGTATGTTATGTCATTGTACGCCCATGCCTCTTAGTTTCTTTGCAATAATATGACCCCCTTTCTTCCATTCCTGAGCGCGCCTCTGCAAAAAATGACTTTATTCTCTTTTCTGGCCTCATATGTGCATATATCATTATAAGCTAACCGTCTCTTGCGCCGTTATCGCTGGCATATCGTCATCACCAAGTCAGTCACCCCCCTTTTCATGTGCCTGAACACGCCCCTGAAACTCTATATGTAATAAACTATGCAAATAATGGAAGCAGAAGCTATCTTTTACATCTTGATAACTATAAATGCCCCTTACATTGCTCTATTTGCTTCCCGCCAAGCATTGAATACTTCCTGGAACCCCCCCCCCCCCTTTTCAAGCCCCTGAAACCGCCTCTGCCATGCAATTTGTATGATATTTCATTAACATCAACTAATTTTCACTTGTTGCAATCACCGTGAACCGATGCAACTCCTTCATACTTGAGGCAGTTAGGAAGAAACCGTGAAGATCGCATTTCCGTATTATCGCCAAATATCGCCTCCGAACCCACCCAAAACTGTACCCTGGAACCGCCTCTGTTCAGGTTAAGAACTCAAAATTCTGACTCCAAATGCGGTATTCAATTCTATGAAAAGTCCCAAAATTTCATGGACCTTCTCCCAGCCGTTCTGGAGATATCTACGAAAAACATGAGGGGGGGGGCGGAATCCGCCCCCCCCCCCCCTGTTACAAATACGGTTAAGTGCCTTTATTATTAGCACATACTAAGGATGGAACCAGAATAATGCAACACAATGAACATGCTTGACTATATGCCCCAAGGTAACTAAACTCACATGAGAACTCCAGAGAGTCTGACTAACGGGCGCGTCCAATTTAAATCCCATAACGTCAGTAGACTTCGTATGCTTTAGTTTTATTTTCAATTTCAAATAGCGGTACAATGCCACTCAGCCGTCGACGGAGGGATAGCTGCTGGCTAGCAGAAACGGCCCGTGGGCACCACCTCCACGAAGCAGATCAAATTCGCTGTCAGACTTCATATGCCCAAGTCCTATCCAGAAAATACACAAGGGAGTGTGAACGAAAAGTGCGATAAGAGGAGATGAGCATGTCCTTGCTCCTTGCCTGTTGTCAGTTGTCTCCGATGTTTAACAAAAGTTATGATTGAAGAACGAAATCGACAAGACATTTTCTCTACTTGTTTTTGTCGTTTTTTTTTACTGCTGCATGTTCACACGGCACTTGTTAACATTGTAACGACGTTTCCGTGTCACGCGTATCAATTTGTAACGACGTATCCCACTGTCGCTACTGAATATAGTTCGTGGCTCGTGATAGTCTCTCTAGGCCGAATCACTTCACTCTCACCCCTCACTCTCTCACTCTCTCAGACAGACTTTCTTCTCGCGTTGTTAGTTATATTGGTATTTTGATGTCCACGCCGGCAAGCGGTCGGGCGTGGACGGCGGTCAGATCCAGAGTCCCGTCCTACAGTCACCGGCGGCCCTCCTGCCAGCGGCGGCCCGGTCTGTCGAACTCTACGCAGGCGCAATACTCAGTCGGCCGAACCAATCAAATGAATAGGACAACCCTCAGCGGTGGCATAACAGAGGAGGTTCTCAAACCAGCGAAGTGGTTCTCAAACACCACTCCGTTACATCACAGCCGAGGTCCTTATGCGGAAATTTCTGCTTAGTGCAAAATTTTATGCACCGTCTTACCACGCCTGTTAGAGTCCGCTCACATTTACATAAATGGACGAGCACAAGGTTAGAGACATTCACAAGTCACAACATATAATATACAACACGCATGCACAATCACAATACAACACATCAATACATACAACCCACACACGCACACGTTATCCCAAGCCCACACCCGTAGAAGTCCACGCGGTGTTGAAGTTCAGTCAAAGTTCAACAGTTCAATAGTCCAACTCATTTCGCACCATTTCGCTCTTTCGCTCACTGTCGCTCGCAATCAATCGCTTTCGCTCCGTCAGTCAATCGCTTTCGCTCCGTTAGATGTCGCACGGGTAGTCACCGCTCGCTTGGCCGGGCACGATGTTGCATTACGCCCGGTAGGTGGCGTGCGGGTAGCCATTTTGCTCGGCAGGTGGCGCGCGGGTAGCCATTTCGCTCGGCAGGTGAACCTGTTGGCCGTGTCCTGTTTGACCTGCTGAGCACAGCGGTCCTCGGCAACGCCTCCCGGAGGTTCCGGCGTCGTACCGGGGTGACCTTCTCCGTTGTCGGATCCCCGTCAGCGCCAGGGGAGCGCCTTCGGCCAGATAGTGTTTTGTCTGTGGGCTGTCACACAGGCGTCAGTTATCGGATGGTTGCCGTGTCAGCCAGGGCAGGGAGCGCGGGGTGTCCGGGTCTGTCTTTGGCGTCGGACTTGTGAGCTGGGTCGGTCGGTGCACAGGTCGGGTCGGGTCGATTTGAGTTGATGGCGTTGCGTCTTGACATGTCGGAGAGTCGTCTGCTGTGCCTGAGCCGGCTTCAGGAGGGATAGGAAAACACTGGGTTAGGATAGTCGGTTGCCTCGAACACCAGTACCGATACATACAATAGATAATACCCAGAACGAGTAGAACACACGCACTGACAGACACGCCCGGCACGACAGTTCTATAATGCCACTTAGCACGTAACCGAATGTCGTTAATGTGTGCCTTTAACAAAGAGACGGTGACATATTCTGTTAGGAATTTGGTCCAAAGTGCATCGGGTATGTCTTGGCGTATGTCCTGGTTATGTTTCGTTATAACGTTTGCAAACTGGGTTTTGAACAGTTCTATGTGATAATTTAGTTTTTGAGCGAAGGTAACCGGTGTTCGAGTGTCGATAGGTAGATGAATTGTCCAATGGTTGTAGCTTGGAACGAACTGACCTCTGGGCAGAAAAATCACGTTCGTCGTTGCCGTCGGAATAAATGCGAGTAGTAGTAATGGGGTGAGCAGGGCTGGATAAAACATTCTCGCTTCCAATCTGCAAACATACGTAAATATAACAACAATGACAATGAGGTTAGTACAGTACATTAAAACAGAACACACTGGTTTTGTTCCATTTCTCTCCATAAACTCCATATAAAACAAAATGACGGTGATCAGTCGCCATTAGCCTTTAGGGTCCCGTAGCGGGTCTACCCTTTTTAAACTGTGCACACTTCCTCTCCGTAGGTACCTCCAATCGGCATACAAACACGAATTTCCAGTACTCTAAATCTTCCCATTCTCATAAAACACAGAATATTTGGCACACTAGCCAAAAGCATAATATTACAATGCGGCACACTGGCCAACAAAACTCACTGCTCCATTCTCATAAAACACAGAATATTTGGCACACTGGCCAACAAAACTCACTGCTCCATTCTCATAAAACACAGAATATTTGGCACACTGGCCAACAAAACTCAATGCTCTATAACTTTTCAAACAGGCTTATCAACTTTGTCTGCTGGTCCATCAACTTTGCCAGAAGCACAGACTTACTCGGGTTAGTCACATTCACACTAGGTTTTTGTACACTATTTACATAACATTGTCCTCTTTCGCTTTCCTCTTCCTGCAGGCTCACGTAATCAGTGGGGCCATTTGACGACTCACGGGTCGCCATTCCTGCTCCAAAGCGAGACAATGCATCAGCTACCACATTTTGGCTACCTTGTATGTAGCTCACATCTCCTCCGTATTCATCCAATAAAATCGCCCAACGTTGAATTTTGAAGCCCCTTCCCCATGGTATGTACGAACATGTTTAAGTCACATCCATTTTCACTCAACAAGAAAACAAGTTCACAAAAAAAAATATTACACAACACAACACAGCCAACAAGCAAAAAAAAATGAATGAAAGCGAGATTGTTTTAAGGATAAAAAAAGGATTTGGCTCACTGTTAGACGTCCTTTAATACTTGAAGACGTGTAGAGGTAGTCGCCAGAAATATAAGAAGTCCAGAAGAACAGAAGAAGTAGTCGTGTAGAAGTCTGAAGAATTTTGCCCGACGATATCCGGGGAGAACGACACCAATTTGTAACGACGTTTCCGTGTCACGCGTATCAATTTGTAACGACGTATCCCACTGTCGCTACTGAATATAGTTCGTGGCTCGTGATAGTCTCTCTAGGCCGAATCACTTCACTCTCACCCCTCACTCTCTCACTCTCTCAGACAGACTTTCTTCTCGCGTTGTTAGTTATATTGGTATTTTGATGTCCACGCCGGCAAGCGGTCCGGCGTGGACGGCGGTCAGATCCAGAGTCCCGTCCTACAGTTTTTGGGGAATTACTTCTGGCAATTTGCCAGGCAAAGAGTTACGTTATCCGGTTTATGTGGACCCGGGCAAGCTAGGGAGAAGGGCAGCTATTTTACGTTAATTAATTACTTTAACCGGTTTATATGTACCCGGAAAAATTATTTGTTCAAAGTAAATATAATATCTAACATTACGTTAAGTATTTCGTTCAAGGTCAAATATAATATCTAGCATTACGTTAAGTATTTCGTTCAAGGTAAAAAATAAGTCAAACACGAGACACACATGCATACATATTTTTATTACAATACACCTGTACAGTGTCAGTGTTGATGGAGCCGTGGCGGTGCCGTCATTGCAACAACGGGAGACTGTTGCCAGTCTCCCTGGCTCCGGCGCCTCGGCGAGACCTGGTTGTGGGGTGTATTTAGCTGGGCGAAAAGTCCTGAATAATAAAAAACCCAGCGTCTAAGGCAAAGGGGAAAAAACCTGCGCGGTGGGCCAAAAATGCGCAAGGCCAAAAAAACCCTGTTATATTTGATTAGCTAAGCGTGTTTGGTAGAGATAATCTAAGAGAAGACCTATCAATTCAGGATAACTATCACCTAACAGTGTTTGAAGATTTAATGTGATGCTATTTTGTTGTGTGTAATGAATAATGTGCTGTCGTTTATCGTTGTGTACTGGGCAAGTAAGAAGTAAGTGCTTGATTGTGTAGCGCGGATAACCTGGGCAATGTTGGCAATTTGGTGGCGGGAGATTCTCCATAATATAATAATGAGTAATTTTTGTATGACCGAGACGGAGGCGCGCCAATATTACCTCCTTCTCTCTACAATTCTGGTGACTAGATATAAAATGTTGGACTTTTGGCTTGATTGGATAAAGATGAAAATGTGGAGCGGCGTCCCACTCGCTCTGGCGCAGTATGCTAAGTTGAGAATTAATATAATTTAACACGTCTGATACTGGGCTTGGAAGTTGGTTTACTGAAGGTAATTCTAGGCTCAATTTCGCAAGTCTGTCGGCTTCCTCGTTTCCCGGGATACCTGCGTGTCCTGGGATCCAGAGGAATTTAATACTATTGTTTTTACTGTTTAAATACTTGATTAGCTGTCTGATTTTAAATACTATCGGGTTTCTACAGTCACTAATCGAGGAAATGGCCGTGAGCGAGGCGGACGAGTCTGTGCAAATGACTACTTCCTTAAGTTTTTCTTTTCTGACATATATTAATGCTAATAAAATGGATGACAATTCCGCTGTGTATACGCTATTTATGTCGGGAAGTCTAAAGTTATTGCTAACTGTGTTTGTGTAGAATGCACCACCGGTTCGGCCGTCGCTTCGAGAGCCGTCTGTGTATATGTATGTGTATGTGTTGTGTTGTGCTTTGTGTTCGTTGAAGAGTGTGTGTGTCTCTGCCGCCGTGACTGTGTTTTTGTTGTGTGTGAAGAGGCGGTGTGTGTCTGGTGTTGTGTCGAGCCAGTGAGATGTGAGTGGTGGCGTTGGCATTGTGTTGATGTGTGGAATGTTGAATAGTGCGAGTGTTTGTCTGATTCTGTGACTGATGAGTGGGTGTCGTTTTTGTAGTAGTGTTTGTCGTCTTGTGGGTGCGGGGTGATTTAAGATGTGGAATGTTGGGCGTGTGGGGTGTGAACTTGCTCTGGTGTAGAATCTAAGTAGTGTGTATTTGCGTCGGCGGCAGAGTGTGGGAATGTTTGTGTCGATGTGTAAGTTTGTGGTGTTGGTGGTGCGGCAGGCTCCAGTCACGATCCGCAAGGCAGCGTTTTGGACAGTTTGCAATTTTTTAATTTGTTTGGAACATATGTCATCAAATAAGAATGCGTTATAGTCCAGTACTGGGCGTATCAGGGAAGTATATAGTTGGAGAAGAGTGGCACGATCTGCGCCCCACTCTCGACCAGCCAATGACTTCATAATATTAATTCGTCTCGTACATCTCTGCACTAAATCATTGAAGTGTGGGATGAACGAGAGACGTGTGTCTAGCGTTATTCCCAGATACTTGAATGATTTGACGAAAGGGATAATTTGATTGTTATATTTTAATGGAATGTAGGGTTCCACATATGCAGGTTTCTTTGAAAAAATTAGAGATGCAGATTTACTTGGAGAAATTTCCAGACCCCATTGGTCGCACCATACCTTTATATCAATAAGTACTAGTTGTAACATTTTGTTGGCTTGATCGACACTCGGGTGCGAGAACCACACCGCCAGGTCATCAGCGTACATTGAAAATTTAAGACCTTTGTCGATCTTGTTAATATTACTGAAAATGTCGTTAATCATAATTAAAAATAGGGTCGGGAGAGGAACGATCCCTGTGGGACACCGTGGTCCTGATTTTGATTTGGAGAATATGTGTTGCCGCACCTTACATTAAAAGTTCTATTTTCTAAAAAGTTTTGGATAAATTTAGCGAGTCGACCTCGAATTCCGGCCTTATGGACCTTTACTAGAAGTGCAGTCTTATTGACTCTGTCAAACGCAGCTCTCAAATCAAGAAAGAGGGCAACTGTGACCTCTCTCCCTCGAAAGCCGCGCTGGACAGAGTCGATAAGACCAACTAAATTGTCCGCAGTGGAGCGACCAGGTCGAAAACCACTTTGGTGTGGGGAAAGTAAACTATTTGTTTCAATGTATGTCCTGATGCGTCCATTAACCATGCGTTCGAATAGTTTACATGCACAACTAGTTAGAGAAATAGGGCGATAGCTAGCGGGAGAAGATTTGGGTTTGCGAGGTTTAATTATAGGAATTAGCGTACTATTATGCCAAGATTCAGGGAAAGTGCCATCAAACCACATGGTATTGAAGGCTGTTAGTAAGTTGGTGAGACCAGTCTCTGTCAAGTTTTTAAAGAAGGAGTAGTCAATTTGATCTGGTCCTACAGAAGTTTTACCACATTTACCTATAGCGTACGTTAACTCTGAGTTGGTAAAAAGAGAGTTGTAGATTTCTACGTTATTAGAGTCAAAGCTAATAGATTGAAATTGATCGTTAAGTTGGTTATTAAAAGTTGGTGTACATTGTTGCGTTGATGATATGTTAGCGTAGTGTTGTGCAAATTGTGTTGCCACCTCTAGGGGAAGCGTGTAAGATGTGTTGTGTATTTGTAAGTGTGGGATTTTGTATGCCGGTGGTCTTTTATTTGAAAACGATTTAATTAATGTCTTAATTTTTGAGAGGGAGGTAAATCGATTAAAGGTAGATGAGAATTCCTGCCAAGATTCATTTTTGGTTTGTCAATGATTGTTTTAGCCAAAGAGCGGGTTTTCCGTACTTCGTGTTCGTTTTCTGCAGTTATACAAGATTGAAATTTTCGAAATGCTCTTTTCCGGAGGGCAACAGCTCTTTGGCATTCTGTGTTCCACCACGGGGCAGTACGCTGCCTCGGGTGGTGTTGTGTGTGTGTGCGTGTGTGTGGAATGTGCTGGTGTGCTGATGCGAGAATAGTGTTTAAAAATGTGTTAATGTCGGTCTGGGAGTCTGCGGGGTGACTAGTGTCAATGTGTTTTTGAAAGGAGGACCAGTCGGCTTTGCGAAGGTTCCATCTAGGCAGAGAGTAAAAATTTGTCTGTCCTGAAGGGACGAGTTCTAAGTGAATTGGGTAATGATCGCTAAAAAGAGTGTCAGATTGTGCATTAAATGTAAAAAGAGTCGCGATGCGTGGTGTGGCGAAGGCGAGATCAATGGCGCTGTAAGTCAACACGCCTCCTGAGTGGTGTACGTGTGTGGGTGATTGGTCGTTAAGGAAGACCAAGTTATGCCGGTCCAGTAGGTCCAGCATAATTTGGCCGCGGAGAGAGTTCCGAAGGCAGCCCCACGCCCGACTATGCGCGTTGAAATCGCCCATAATCAGACATGGGGTGTTAATATTTGTAATAAGCTGGGAAAAAGAATCAATGTCTATGTCCTCAGTCGGACGAAAATAAATAGAGATAAGAGTTAGTTCTAGCTGAGCGATTTTAATATTAACGCCGACTGCGTCTAAGGTTGTTTGAAGGTCGATTTGGTGATGCAAAAGTTGGTTTGAAATAAGCAAAGCCGAGCCGCCTCGGCGCGGTGACGCATTTACGTTGTTTGTATAAAGGCTATACCCGGGTATTTTAAGAGTATAATTATTAAAGTCGGCGTCAATAAAATGGGTTTCCTGGACAGCGGCTACTAACGGATTATTATTTAAGACATAATGTTTGAATTGCCCCCAATGGGATATTAATGATCTAACATTCCATTGGAGGACGAATTCTGATTGTTTGTTATTCATCGTGAGTTACTTCCAGACCTTGCCTCGCGGTCGCCCGGGTACGCCTGCATTGGGAGCGGGAGCGGGAGCGGGGGCGGGGGCGGCTCGACCTATCTGTAGGGAGCTGGGCGGGGCGGATGGGCTGGAAGCCTGAGTTGCTTTCCTCTGAGAGCAGGGGAGGGGGGGGGGAGGGGGGGGGGGGGGGGGAGGGCGGGGAGAGGGAGCGGGGGGGGGGGGCGGGGAGATGGAGCGGGTGGGCGGGGAGATGGAGCGGCTGGGGAGCGGGGAGGGGGGGGGGGGGGCGGGGGAGGCCGGGGAGCGGGAGGGGCGGGAGGGCGGCGAGAGGGAGCGGCGGGAGGGCGGGGAGCGGGAGGGGCGAGGCTGGGTGCGGTGGCTGGTCACGCGGCGGGTGACGGCTCGTAGCAGTGAGGTGTCCGACTCGCCTGCAGACGAGTCGTCGGAGTCTTCCTCCGTGGACGACCCCCTGGTGCTCTGGGGACCTGAGTCCTGGGACCCGGCTGGGGACTCCGCCAGATGTTCGGCGGGGGTGGGCGTGGGTGCCACTGGGGCACAGCCAGAGTCCGTGTTGGACTTGGCTTGGGAGGGGCAGGGCTCGCAGGGGCGCTCTACCTGAGCAGCCGGCTGCACCGGTGGGGAGGACCCGCGTGGGGACCGACGGGGAGAGGGCGTGAGTCGGGTCGGGGTTGGCAGCAGCGGCCACACGCTGGGAGCCAGCGCTGGGATGGGAGGCGGGGCGATCGGCGTCGCCCGTCGGGCCTTGGTCTGTTCGACCACTGCCCGTCTGGCCGGGCAGTCCCGGGACCACGCGGCGTGGGGTCCGCCGCACGACACGCAGCGCATCGCTGCAGTGTCGCCACCGTCACAGTGGGCTGTCTCGTGAGACGAGGCGCACTTCCCGCAGGTGGGGAGACGGGCGTGGCAGTTCTGCTGGTGGTGGCCGAAGCGCCAGCAGTATCGGCACTGCTGGGGCGCCGGGGTCCACTCAGTTACTGCGGCTCTGATGTAGCCGCAGTAAATCTGCTGAGGCAGGTCTAGCCCCCGGAACCGGAGCTTGATCATGGGATTCGGTCCCGGCTTTTGGGACCTCATCCTCACGACCTCCGTGACCCCTTGGGTCACCAGCTCCTGCAGGAGCACGGCCTCGGTAAGGCCGTTTACATCGGGGCAGTAGATGTAGCCCTGGCAGGAGTTCATCCTGTCAGGGGCAGACACCTCACAGGCCGCGTCCAGGAAGGACGTTAGGCCCATGACCCGCTCCGTCTGCTGGTCAGACAGTGTCTGTACCAGCAGGCCGCCAGTACGGATGGGCTTGGCGGAAGCCACCTCTCCGCAGAGGTTGACCAGCCGGCGTCGGATCGCGAAGGGGTTCGCCTGGCGAAAACTCACCCCGTCCAGCCTCTGGATGAGGAGGAGAGCCGGTCCGTCGGGTGGAGAGGTGTCTGGCGGGAGCCAGGCACCGGGACGGTCGGGGCGGGGCTCCTGATGGGAGCCGGGGTTTCGGGGGCGCGCGCCGGTACGGGAGGGGGACCCCTGAGGGGGGTCGGGAGGGTCGGGGGGACGGCGAGAGCCAGGCCCCTGGACGGGGCGGGCGGGGCCCCTGAGGGGGGCTGGGAGGGGGGGCCCTGAGGGGGGTCGGGAGGGTCGGGGGGACGGGAGGACGGCGAGGACGGCCAGAGCCAGGCCCCTGGACGGGGCGGGCGTGGCCCCTGAGGGGGGCTGGGAGGGGGGGACCCCTGAGGGGGGTCGGGGAGGAGCCAGGCCCCTGAACGGGGCGGGCGGGGCCCCTGAGGGGGGCTGGGAGGGGGACCGTCCAGGGGGGCACGCGGTCGCGCGCCGGGGAACCCCGGAGGGGGGTCGGGGGGGCGGGGTTCCGGGGGGGGGGGGGGTAGCCATCGTCGTGGCTCAGGAGGGGAAGGATGGGGGCTAACTGTTTAAGTTAATTGCCACACACGACAGAACGTGCTGGCAACTGCAAATTAACTTCTCAAGACTGGAGGGGACCTAAACCGTGGAGGAGGCCTATTGCCAATAAAAATTTGTATCTAATGAGTCTACCTACTTAAAAATATCTAAAGTCTACCTATCTAAGGGTCTACAACCCTGCCACACGCACGTGGTCAGGGTTCCGCACCCGGAAGCGGTGGAGGGCTGTCGAAGGCTGGCTGGAGGCGTCCACAGGTCCGATGTCGATGAAAGGATGCGTCCTACAGTCACCGGCGGCCCTCCTGCCAGCGGCGGCCCGGTCTGTCGAACTCTACGCAGGCGCAATACTCAGTCGGCCGAACCAATCAAATGAATAGGACAACCCTCAGCGGTGGCATAACAGAGGAGGTTCTCAAACCAGCGAAGTGGTTCTCAAACACCACTCCGTTACAAACATCATGTAACGCCAGGTCACTGGCCTAGGTCAGACCAAGTTAACAAATATGAAAAAAAGATATAGAACATAAGCACGAATCTTTCTAAATTAAACAATTTGACCCTCATTACGCGTCTGTTGTCTATTATTTTGGGAAGTTCTGATTTGTTGTTCTGGGCAGGGTCAATATTCGTCATTTTCACCTTTTTCCGGCAAATAACATTTTTGGCAAGATGTTAAAATAAAATGGTATGACATTTTGTCAGGATGTTAAAGTAAAATGTTATATCAACCCTTAAGAATCCGGCGAAGTCCTGCGACCTGCGACCATTTTCTGAGTTGGAACCAATACAACCTTCTGACGTGAGGATAATTTTCCACAAATGGCGTCCGCATACGACAGTGGCTGGAACTCCTCATCGACAGTGGCTAGAACTCCACATACGACAGTGGCTAGAACTCCACATACGACAGTGGCTAGAACTCCACATACGACTGTGGCTGGAACTCCACATACGACAGTGGCTGGAACTCCTCATACGACAGTGGCTGGAACTCCACATACGACAGTGGCTGGAACTCCTCATACGACAGTGGCTGGAACTCCACATACGACAGTGGCTGGAACTTACCCCATGAATCGCCGATCGGACTGGGTGTTATTGTTTAAATAAACACGCTGTAAAAGGTCCACACATAGCGCGAACATCACAGACAGGCATGGCAGCAGTGCAAAGACATGGTGAGTGTCGCAATCGAGTTTTTAATTCCAACCTACCATCAGCTGTTCCTGGGAACGGTGATCGACAGATCGACGGTGATCGACAGATCGACAAACGCCGCTGTTTATGATCAGTGTCGACCTCGACTGCCGCACCACTGTTACGATGTTACGACCTACGACCTACGATGTTACGACCTACTGTTACGATGACCTACTGTTACGATGACCTACTGTTACGATGACCTACTGTTACGATGACCTACTGTTACGATGACCTACTGTTACGATGACCTACTGTTACGATGACCTACTGTTACGATGACCTACTGTTACGATGACCTACTGTTACGATGACCTGCTGTTACGATGATATACTGTTACGATGACCTACTGTTACGATGATATACTGTTACGATGCGCATTGCATGGTATGAAGCACATATGACGTTGTCTACGTGCGAAGATTCACATAAATATACAAGGAACAGCAATACAAGCTCCTCGCACACGTCATTTAAGACACGGCTGTACTTTAGTGGATAACTACTAATTTATGTTCAACTATTTATCATAAAAGATTGAGTAGTCATACAAAATTGTTATACATATATTTGCTCTGTTTTGCTCAACCAAACATTTCCGTTGCAGTGAAATCAAGTATAACTGAAATATGATAGTTGATAATAAATGCGGCATGGCAAAGAATGTATCGAATAATGAACGAGTAATTTAATTGGACAGTCTTAGACGCTATATAACTTTATATAGCTAACTATTCCGGAATATTCCGGATAGGAGGCAATAGATCAATCAGACGTATTAACTAGAAGGAGATCGGTGTTAACTTGGCAAAAGTTTGGCCATTGGCCAGCGGAGCTGAGTCGAGCTGGGATTACCGCAGACTGAGAAGCCGGCCGCCATAACCGACTCGTGGATCATTTCGCGCCGCCTCGCGCTGATGATAAATCTCCTGTTATTGGAGGCATCCATCGCGGCAGATTCCAACGCCTCGACTGACATGTCAGCGGCGCCGGCGGAGGCTCGGGATGAGCTACGCACTCACAGATACGACACTAAAGCATTGCTCATTCCCGGCTTAGGTGCCGGAGATGACTTGGACATTTGGACATAACACGGCAGAGAGTCAGCGAACCACAATTCCGATCCACTTGTGACTTCCTGAGAAACGTGTATGATGCTGACATTGTGTCCCACGTGTTTCGCACTATCACTAGGCAGCTTGGTGCGACAAAGAATGTCGATGAAAGCAGTAAAACATAGCTGTTACTTTGTGAAGTATTACATGATAATTACTATTTACTTCCACGTCCTGTAATTACGCTGTCTTTGCATGTTCTACAATTGGTAGCTGCGGTGCCGGATTGTTCACAATAGTTTCAAATGTGATCGTACGCGCGAACTATAAAATGCCACAGAACAGTTGCTGGGCAGCTGGCTGTTGGACGGAGAGAGTTCCTTAGATAGGAAGTTCCTTCAGTTCCTCTCATTCTACTTCGATACGCCCCCTGCATTATACAGCCAGCACCGCTTTCCAGTTGTCAATTGTCGCGTACGTCCCCTGCATTATACAGCCAGAACCGCTTTATTGTTGTCAATTGTCGCGTACGTCCCCTGCATTATACAGCCAGCACCGCTTTCCTGTTGTCAATTGTCGCGTACGTCCCCTGCATTATACAGCCAGCGCCGCTTTCCTGTTGTCAATTGTCGCGAGCAACTGAACAGCCTCGCTGCGTATACTACGATGGAAAATAAATATTCCGCGTTTCAAAAGGTTGTGGTAATTTTTGGACAGCGTGATGAATATATGGCTGCACTCTCGAGCTGTTTCAAGGCGGTACTATAACGAATGTCGCAGACCCATCACCATAAACGCGTGATAAAGTCTGCTGTCTCTTCATTATCGGAAGGTTATCTTATTCAAAGATAACGGAATCATGAAAGTGGGTCAATATGTTTTAATGCCGTTGTATACCTTTAATTCTGTGATTTTGTATGATTGAAAGCCTCTATGCCTTTAACCCTCGCCAGTGCAGGGTCCGATACCTATCCGTTCTTTTGATCTTAGACATGTAGTTAGTTGTGAATTTGTGATCGAAACATTAAGTATGATAGCGTCACTTATGTTTCATGCCCTTCCGTCACAACCAAGTAGTACGTATCCGGTCGGAACTGCTACGTGAGTCGTGCAGGGGGAGGGGGTAGGGGGTACGACTCCCTGGCGTTTCGCCCCCCTAATTGAGCTAAAGCTTCGATTCAAAGACGAGCGTGTTGCTTGTGATGAGAGAAAGTCGTTGGTACCCAATTTTAAGGTCCTGGGTCATTAAGTGACTTCTGAGGTCATGGCAATGACCCGGATGTCATCCAAATCGTGCATGTGTGTAGGATACATAATTATAATCAAGCTATAATCGTGAATGACCATATAATTATGCAAAATGGGTGCCAAATTTGAAATCAGCGTCACAAAATGTCCTAGAAACTACCAGAGTCCAAAAAGGTCGTATCAGGTCATCGGAGGTCAGTGACTTCGGTTGACCTGAGAAAGAGCATGACCCAGCGGAACATATAATTATGTAAAATGGATTCAAAATTTGAAATCCGCGTCACAAAATGTCCTAGAAACTGCCAGAGGCCAAAAATGTTATCTCTGGTCATCGGAGGTCAGTGACCTCGTTGACCTCTGAAAAGGTCAACCGAGGTCACGATTTCAGTGGAAAGTATAAATGCCACCTGTTAACACCTGTGCATATGCTCCTGAACAAAAAACATTCGGAAACTGCACATGTTACAAGCATCGATACCATGGGACGCCAGTTGCGCCTGACATGACCTTGAGAAACAGATCATAGGTCACGGATCATGGAGAGTAGAAGTTTGAAATTGTCAAAGTATGTGTTAAATTGTTCATAAGTACGGTACGGAAAGTTTCATCGCAATCGGTTGATAAATACGCGAGTTATTTCCGAAAAACCGAGGGGTGGTATCCCCCCGCAATGGCGAGGGTTAACCCTCGCCCGGGTATGGGGTGCCAACCCCATACCCGTGGATGCCAAACCCCCCCTCCTTCTCGGTTTTCTGGAATAACTCGCGTAATTTCCAACCCATTACGATAAAACTTTCAGTACCCTACTTTTGAGAAGACAAAAATTCCACATACTCTGAAAATTGTGCATTTCTAACCCACATGACCCGTGACCTGTTTCTCAAGGTCATGTCAGGCGCAACTGGCGTCCCGTAGTATCAATGCTTGTAACTTGTGCAGTTTCCGAGTGTTTGTTGTTCAGGAGCATATGTACAGGTGTTTCCAGGTGACAGTTGTGGTTTCCACTGAAATTGTGACCTCGATTGACCTTTTCAGAGGTCAACTGAGGTCATTGACCTCTGATGACCTCATATTCCTTTTTTGGGCTTCTGGCGGTTTCTAAGACATTTTGTGACGCTGATTTCGAATTTGGGATCCATTTTACATAATTATATGTTCCAGTGGGATCATGCGCTTCCACAGGTCAACCGAGGTCACTGACATCAGATGGCCTGACTTGACCTTTTTGGAATTTGGCAGTTTTTAGGACATTTTGTGACGCTGCTTACGAATTTGGCACCCATTAACCCTATTTGTAACAGGCTCCTGGCTACCCCTATTTGTAACAGGGGGGCGGATTCCGCCCCCCCCCCCCCCCCCACCCGGAGATCTCGAGATCTACCCGTCCGATTTTCAAAAATGAAACGGTGTTTGGTTTTCCTCAACACGATCTACATTTATAAATAATAAACAAATACAAATTTGGGATAGGCGGGCAACAGGGGGCAAAAACTACAAATTTTAGTGGTATTTTTGATCCAACATAGCTTTAATGTTTATCGACCGATTTTAACACAACTAATAGGATTCGATAGAGATTGAATTGGAAATTGATATATGACGGTGACGTTTGCAAATTCAAAAATCATAGGCGTGTGCAGGTCACTCAATATGGGGGTGAAGTAAATGCGTAATAATTTGTTATGTTTTTTTTAAATAAATGAAATGGTATGTGATTGAGACATTAGAAAAACAGTTATAAATCATATTTTTTGCCATAGACGGTACCATGTTAGTGAAAAGGGGGTAAAATTGGGGAAAATATTAACCGCAGACAAGTTGCTACCCAGCACTATAAATATGTTACTGATCGTAGATAGTTCCTTTTTGCATGTTGTACTTCATCATAGGCGTATCCAGGATCCAAACTGGGGCGGCGCAAGACCTTTTGATAAGTATATTATCCGCTATTATTATACTAACTAGTCAACAGTAACTATTTCACTTACAACTTCAATTAACATTGCTTACCCCCCTTTTTACCCTACCTGGACTCGCCTATTATCTTATAATCGTTCGTAGAGTAGCCTGTGGTGCGTGTTTCATCCGAAAACTGCAGTATGTTATGCCATTGTACGCCCATGCCTCTTAGTTTCCTTGCAATAATATGATCCCCTTTCTTCCATTCCTGAGCGCGCCTCTGCAAAAAAATGACTTTATTCCCTTTTCTGGTCTCATATGTGCATATTTTATTACAAGCTAAACGTATATTGCGCCGTTATCGCTGGCATATCGTCATCACCATGCCAGTCACCCCCCTTTTCATTTTCCTGAACACGCCCCTGAAACTCTATATGTAATAAATTATGCAAATAATGGAAGCAGAAGCTATCTTTTACATCTTGATAGCTATAAATGCCCCTTACATTGCTCTAGTGGCTTCCCGCCAAGCATTGAATACTTCCTGGAAACCCCCCCCCCCCTTCCTTTTCAAGCCCCTGAAACCGCCTCTGCCATGCAATTTTTATTATATTTCATTAACATCAACTAATTTGCACTTGTTGCAATCACCGTAAGCCGATGTAACTCCTTCATACTTGATGCAGTTAGGAAGAAATCGTGAAGATCGCATTTCCGTATTATCGCCAAATGTCGCCTCCGAACCCACCCAAAACTGTGACCTGGAACCGCCTCTGTTCAGGTTAAGAACTCCAAATTTTGACTCCAAGTGTGGAGTTCAATTCTATGAAAAGTCCCAAAATTTCATGGGCCTGCTCCCAGCCGTTCTGGAGATATCTGCGAAAAACATGAGGGGGGGGGGCGGAATCCGCCCCCCCCCCTGTTACAAATAGGGTTAAGCATTATGATATGCTCATTCACGATTCTAGCTCGATAAAATTAAATTTATACGCATTTACAATCTTGATGATTTTTTTGTTATTGACATGACCTCACAGGTTCCCTACTGACTTAAGACCTTAAAATCGGATATCAACGGCTTCCTCTTGTCACAAGCAACACGCTCGTCTTTGAATCGAAGCTATAGCTCATTTAGGAGCGAAACGCTAAAGGGGTCGTACCCCCCCCCCCCCCTACCCGAACACGTAGTGATTTTGCCCTACCCGGGCGAGGGCTAACTGGGACTCGCTTTGATTTGGATTTGGGAATCGGGCTACATTACGCGGTACGCGGAACACTAAGATACGAAACTGAACCTCATTAAGCGCTCTGATAGAGCACTACCCCGCTCGAACCCGTCGCAGCTAGTTCGGCCGATCTCTCCGCTGCGCCGTATGCAGCCTGTTGCAAATAGCTTTCGGGAATAGTGTCGGCCTGCTGCAGAAGACGCATCGATCGGAGGCCGCTCGGCCCGGCCCCAGTCCAGCACTGCCGACCAGCCGGCTGCTGACGGCTGCTGACGGCTGGCGGCTGAAGGCTGAAGGCTGCTGATGGCTGACGGCTGAAGGCTGAAGGCTGCTGATGGCTGACGGCTGGAGGCTGAGACGGCTGCTGATGGCTGGCGGCTGGCGGCTGGCGGCTGAAGGCTGAAGGCTGAAGGCTGAAGGCTGAAGGCTGAAGGCTGAAGGCTGAAGGCTGAAGGCTGAAGGCTGAAGGTTGAAGGCTGAAGGCTGAAGGCTGAAGGCTGACGGCTGACGGCTGACGGCTGACGGCTGACGGCTGACGGCTGACGGCTGACGGCTGACGGCTGACGGCTGAAGGCTGAAGGCTGACGGCTGACGGCTGACGGCTGACGGCTGACGGCTGACGGCTGACGGCTGACGGCTGACGGCTGACGGCTGTGAATCGTAAGCTGACCTTGACCGGGATCGGACGCCCCACGTAGCCAAGGGGGGGGGGGGGTGCGGTCTCGTCGGCCCTTTTCGGCGCGCGCAGCGTGCCGATAAGGGCCGACGAGACCGCGCGAAGCGCAGTATCATGGGCTCTTTACCACGCTTCGCGTGGTCTTTAGAGAGTTTAGAGCACTTCAGAGGTCCTTTAGGGCCACCAGGACCCTCTCTGAAAGACCAGAGGGCCCCTTTGGCGTTCAGAAGAGCCCTGTGCATGTCAGATGGGCCCCTGGTCAGACCGAAAGGGCCCCTAAGCGGGTCAGAGCGCTCCTCTGAACACGTCGAATGGGCCCCTAGCCAGCACAGAGGGCCCTTGGGCAGGTCGAGAGGCCCCTGAGCATGTCGCAAGGCATAAAAGCAGCCAGCGCAGTCCCTTGCCAGACCGAAAGGGACCCGTAGAAGGCTGGAGGACCCTGGACAGACCAGAGGGGCCCTGGAAAGTTAAAAATGCCCCTGTGCAGATCGGAGGGGCCCCTGACCAGACCGAAAGGGCCCCAGGGCGGTAAGAAGGGCCCCGGAGCATACCGAATTGGCCCCTAGCCAGCACGGAGGGGCCACAGGGCAGGTAGGAGGGCATGTTGGCAGGGCGACAAAGCAGCCAGCGCAGTCCGACCAGACGAGTCGCTGGGCTGATCGGAAGGGCTCCTGGGCAAGTCAGAGGGGCCCCTGGCTAGACCGAAACGGTCCCTGGGCCGGTCGGAAAGGCCCCTGAACATGCCGGATGAGTTCCTAGCCAGACTGGAGAGGCCCTTGGGCAGGTCGGAGGGGCCCCTGAGCATGTCGGCAAGGTGACAAAGCAGCCAGTTCAGTCCCTGGCCAGGTCGGAAGGACCTCTGAACAGGTCGAATGGGCTCCTTGACACACAAGAGGGGCTTCTTGGAAGGTCAGATGAGTTCCTGGTCAGACCGGAACGGCCCAAAGCACGTAGAGATCCCAGATGAAGATTAAATACAAAGAGGACTTACTCCACAATACAAATATTAAAATCGGAGCTTTCGGGTATATTGTAACACCCTTCGTCAGCAATTAACCCGCGAGTTACTGGGGTATATTCCATAACGCGACTTACTGGGGGGGGGGGGGCTATTTTTTACCCCCTCGGATCTCCAGAACTACTGGACCGATTTTAAAAAAAATCAAACGTCATTCGATAGCCCTGAAAAATGTATTGCACGAAACCTAATATTGTTGACCTCGGGTTCCCCGATGACGTCACAGGTCAGGTCAAGTACAAAATGTTTGACCGTGTCAAAAGGTCTAGATGGATGGAATTGTCGCGCAAAATTGCGATATTGAACGCACAAGCTGTCGATAAATCGGTATGATTCGTGTGTCTGACACTTCTAAGTACCTTTCTAAGCTGTTTATGACCTTGGGTCAGGTCAAGGTCATCCGAGGTCTTGAGGGAAAACTGCATATTACGGTCATTAGGCGTTGTAACACATGTGTATGGGTTCGTTTTTCGTCTAGAACGCGAAAAAATGACCTTAGAACATTGTTTGTTCCATATAAATAGAAGTACAAGCAAAAACGGAAATGCATTTTTGTATGCATTGTAATGCTGTGAGAGGTGGTCGATTTTTGTCATTTAAAGGCCATAAGTCAGTCATTTTTGAAGATAGCGACTTCAAATTTGGTACACGTATTTACCGAACACGTCTCGATCACATATATTCCGGTTTTGGGATAATTCTGATTTGTTGTTGAAAATTTTGTAAATTTTGTAACTCTGATTTTTTTTTGAAAATATTGTAAAAAAACAAAAACAAAATGTATTTAGATTTCTCCAAATTTTGAATAAAAACAAACGCGAAAATCCGAGATTGCAGTTGGATAGCCCAGTCTATTGTCAGTAATTTGTTTTAAGACAATTTAATTTATCACAAAGATTGTACCTTTGACAGCGTTTTCCGTAAACCATTATTTTTCAACAAAAACCGAAGAACATGACATCACTCTGACGTCATTCTCGGTTGACCTATCATAACCTCATATTTTTCCTTCAGCCAACATGTGTATAATTGATGTGAGAGAAGGTACTGAAAGATTGGTGGCGATACTGGCGATGGTTGAGGAGTTATTGCAAAATAACGGGAGGAGGATGGGGGAAATAGCCCCCCCCCCCCAGTAAGTCGCGGGTTAACCCGCGCACTGCAGGGGCTTTGCTCCGAACACGAACTGCAGGGGGGGGTTGATTTCCGCCCCCCTTGAGATTTCGAAAACTACGCTATGTAGGGAGAAGCGGAAAAAGGCATTTGATAGCTTGATACATGTTCTATCGAAAGTATTTCAGTGTTCTTTTAGATCAGGTCAAAATTGAGGTCACCAGAGGTCATCAAAGGTAACATGTTCCAGTTTTCCCTGTTTTAGGACATCGCTCCAGAAATTCCCATATATCTCAGAAACGATGCTAGTTAGAAACAAACGAAAAAAGGCAAACGCCAGTCAGTGAAATTTTCAATCGCTAAGGTGTACTCAGATTTGATCTCAGGTCAATATTTGAGGCTCCAGAGGTCAAAAAGAAAAACATGTTTTTTTTTGCTAAATCGTTTTTTGCTATTACATTTTTACTTAATAAAGATAACGGAAAACTGTTTACGCCATTGTGTTTATCTTGTCAAGGCGCTTCGAATAATATACATGGTGACCTTGTTAAGTCAACTTAACAATTTGACCTCAGGTCAAGGTCAAATGGTGACCCAAGTAGGGCATGTTGCATATGGGAAGATGTATCTCGACGATACAAACACATTGATGTCTGTTTTACTTCTATATCTTCATTATGTCGGGAGTTATTGACAAAAAAGTGATGGTGACCTCGCATGACCTCAAGTGACCCAATAGGGGTCACTGAACAAAAATTACACTTGCATCATCAAGAATATCCTATAATAACATGATCCAGAAGTAATTGGACTAATATCATGCATATCCTTGAAATAGGAAGCATTTGTATATATCCCCATTGACTTAGTATGGGAGGTTACGAAATTGACCTGACCTTAGGTCACCGATATCAAAATTCCGAGATAAACGAATTGTAAGTACTTATGCCCTCATGACATCCTGTAAGTGTCAAACTGATCGGTGAAAAACTCTGGCTTTGGCACAACTGCAAACATTTTTGGAGGTGGGGTCACTTGACCTGGTCTCGTGACCTGACCTCAGATGACACGAGGATATTTTTTTCTTTCAAAGTGTGCGCAATTGATGTACTAACAGGTGTGCCAAAACCCGGCAGCGCTGCGCACCGCCGTTTTTTCGCTATCTTTGAAAAACCTGAGGGGGGGGGGGCGGAAATCAACCCCCCTGCAGTGCGCGGGTTAAGAGACATTCGGTATCAGGCCACTGCTCGTCTTAAAGATGAGAAATGACATGTTACCGAATGCCGCTTAATCCCTAACGAAGGGTGTTACAATATACCTGCAAGCTCCGATTTTTGTTTTCTTGCAGAGTAAGCCCTCTTTGTATTAAATATATATCACCCACTCCACATCATGTCATTTCGCGGATCCCAGATGAGTCCCTGAACAGATCGGAAGGGCGTTGAAAAGGTCAGAGGGGCCCCTAGACGATCTGAAGAGACCCTGGGCCTGTCAACGTAAGAATGCAGTTGTCCAGGTAATAAAACTCAAAATTTGTGCGCCGCTCCGTGGCGCAATTTAACTACAAATTAAATTACATGCGGGTTAGAAAAAGCGGCCGTTTCTCGGCGCATTTATGTGTTATGTTACTATTTTCCTATATAATTGGGCAAAATAGTTCACTTTATCACTTTTTTACCGCACTTTTAAACGCACAATAACATTTTTAGAGGTACGCACCATACGCAATGTGACTCATTGATGGGAATTTCATTAAATTATATGAAAACTCAATTTCATATATTATCTAGGGCATAAGACTCCAAATTTTCGCGCCGCTCCGCGGTTCAATTTGTTTGAGAGTTCCAGGTCATGAACTTTAAAAAAAAATATTCCAAGTTGGTATAGCTGATTCCAAATTGGTGTCGCTGATTCTAAAGTTGATATGGCAGTTAGCTAACTCCAGCGCCTAAAAGTTGGTATGGCCCATGCCATACCTGTCATACTGTATTTTCCATCCTTGTAACGTGCCTTTTCATCCATTCTGTTTGGCCCTTTCAACGCTTGGGAAGGGGTCTTTTCAGCGCTCGGGAAGGCGGCTCTTTCGAGGCGCCCCCCCCCCCCCCTGGACGAAATCCTGGCTACGTGCCTGGTCGAACGCGTGCGCGCGGTGCTCCGCTCGGCAGGCGGTGAGGGACGGGCGGTGAGAGGGGTGTGGCGCCGGCAGCGTGTGATATTACGACTAATATGGCGAAAAAGCGGAACGCAGCCAGCACTACAGCCAAATCCGCCGTCCACCAGCGCTGTGACGGCTGACACGACTGCAGTCTCAGGCAAAGCAGGACATCGAGGAACTGCGCCAGCGGTTATCGGACTTACAGCAACGAGTTAAATAATTGGAGCTGGACAATGGCAATATGCAGCAGCACGCCAAGCAAGCCTGTCTCGTATTCTCCGGCTCAGCTATTCCTGAACCTTCTCAGGGGGAGGAGACGGCTAAGCTCCTGCAAGCTTTGTTGGCAGAGCACATGTCGTTCAATTTGAACCTCACGCCGGTAAAGGCGACTTTTCGCTTGCGGAGTCAGAATATCTTTGTAGAATTAATGTCAACTGGTATGGGATCTGACCGCGACACACCGTTCCGATCGAAAATTCGTCAGCGAGGGTCAGGGCTCTTCATCTCCGAGTCCCTGACCCCTAAACGTCGGCAAGTGCTGGTAAGTCTCGTACAACTGAAGAGGGAAAAGGCAATTTGTTCAGTGTGCACACACAATGGTAACATTTTTGCGACTTCGTACGTTACGAATCATTCCATATAAATGGCTTAACCCGCGCCGTGCCGTTGCTCGGCGCCACCTTCGCCGTGCCGGCGAAGGGCAGGGGTGTTTACACCCCCCCCTCTTACTAGACAAATAAAATGGCTAGAAAGACGTAAAAAAGAGTGTTCGAAAGCTCTCGACAAGTACATTCGAAATTACTTGTTATTTTTTCCCCTCAAGTCAATATTGAGGTCACCAGAGGTCATCAAAGGTCAAATTTTCCAGTTTGAGGACTTCGCTCCATAAATCCCCAGATATCACAGGACTTATGACAGTTAGGAACAAACGAAAAAAAGCAATAGTCTCGGGTGAAGAGGGAAAAAGCAATTTGTTCAGTGTGCACACACAATGGTAACATTTTTGCGACTTCGTACGTTACGAATCATTCCATATAAATGGCTTAACCTGCGCCGTGCCGTTGCTCGGCGCCACCTTCGCCGTGCCGGCGAAGGAGCTTTTGAAAAATAAAATCACCAAGGTGTCCTCAAATTTTAGCTCAGGTTAATAGTTTAGGCTCCAGAGCTCATCAAATGTCAAAAGGGCTATTTTTTACAAAACAGTTTTTCACGAATAGCCTTTTACCTAATAACGACAAGGCACCAATGTTGATGCCACCGTGTTTGTCTCGTCAAGGCGCTTCGACTCATTTTAGTTTGTGACCAAGTTAGGTCAACTTAAAAATTTGAGCTAAGGTCAAGGTCAAGTGGCGACCCAAGTAGGCCATTTTGCATATGGGAAGACGTTCCTCGACGAGACACACACATTGGTGTCGGTTTCACTTCTGTATCGTCATTATATCGAGAGTTATTGACATAAAACTGTTGTTGACCTCGGATGACCTCGGCTGACCCTGTAGGGGTCACTGAACAAAAATGGCACCTAGGTCATCAATAATGTCCTGTAATAGCATGATCCAGAAATAATTAGACTGGTATCTTGCGTATCCTTGGAATAGGAAGCATTTGAATATTTCCGCATTGACTGATAATGGGGAGGTCACGAAATTGACCCGACCTTAGGTCGCTGATATAGAAAAAAAATCAAAGATAAGCGAATTGTAGATATATATGACCTTATGGAAACCTGTAAATGTAAAACCGATCATCCAAAAACTGTAACTGTGGTACGACCACACGTTTTTGGAGGTGGGGTCACGTGACCTGGTCTGGTGACCTGACCTGAGATGACCCGAGGTATTTTTTTGTCATCATATGGGCAATTGATGCTTGAACGGCTGTGCCAAAAACGGCAGCGCTGCGCGTCGTCGTTTTTTCGCTATCCTCGAAAAACCTGAGGGGGGTTTCTAAACACACACCCCCCCCCCCCCCCCACCCCCGACACGCAAGATGTACAATAAATAGATAAATAAATAAATAGACCCGGCGCTGGTTAACGTTCGATTCGAGTGAAAGGGATACAAGTTGGGCGATCAAAACGAAAAACACGACAGACAATTTAAAACACGCATCACTCACACACACAAGAAATCATGGTATGCTAATAAAACGTACGAAGTCGGGCCGTCACACACCGTCGTCACAATTATCGAGTTGGGATTTGAGCACGGCGAGGCTCCGGGAGGTCATAACGGCCGGCGTCAGGTGGTTCTAGGACGAGGCCGCCCTGTAGGAAAAAGTCCTGTGCGACATAGATAGCCGGAAAGCGGGCAGGTCTAAAGCACCAGCCACCGCAGCCTGCGCGAGGCGCTCACTCACAGCGGTGCGAGGGGTGAATAGTGATCGAACCGCTGCCACCTACTGCGCGTGCAGCACGGCGGTGTTCAAGCGTCGTGCGATGGTCGTGTGTGCTGAACTAGCCTGGGCGAAACTTACCTTTGCGTACTTTTACTTGTTGACGTGTGACGGTGAAAAACCATGCCGTGTGGACTTGTCACGAAATACATTCTGATTCTGATTCTGATTCTGCCGGGCCGCGGGGATCGTTTAAGGCCCTGTAGACGCCGATACAGTCGCGGAGCGCAACGAGGTCGCGTATACCGCGCCAGCCTAGCGACTCCACGACCGGTGAGATATGATCTCGACCCCGCGCACCCGGGACGATCCTTGCCGCGAAATTTATAACCTTTTGTACCCGGTTGAGGTGGCAGGCGGCGGCCCCGTCCCCAGACGGAGAGGCAGCACAGTATGTGGGGAACACGTGTGTCTGGATTAGGAGTTTACGAGTCTCTGGTGTGAGGTGGTGCCGAATTTATACAGACAGAACAGGATGGAGTTGCACTTTTTGACTAAATTGGAAATGTGCTCCTCCCAGGACAAGTTATGGTCCATGGTGACCCCCAGCATCTCCACGGACGGTAAGGGATTGAGTGTGGTTTGAGATGTTGAGCTGAAGGGATGGGGTCTTTGTAAGGGCTTGAGGAGTACCGACAAGGAGGAGGGTGGTCTTGGTGGGGTTCATCTTTAAGGAGTTGGCAGTGAAGTAGGATTGGACCGCAATGATGGTATCCTCCTGTCGGGATTTTAGTAGGGATATGTGTGCTGGGAGGGCGTAGTCGAGGAGCTGGGTATCGTCTGCGTATGACACCAGACGCCCATGAGGAAGGTACTATGAAAGGTCGTTCGTGAAGATGCTGAAGAGGATTGGGCCCACGAGTGACCATGAGGGACGCCGTGGGATAAGGGAAGGGATAGTGATCCGCCTCTCACCACCTGCAGCCGTCCATCGAGGTAACTCCGGAACCATCGGGGATCGATGCCGTACCACTGTAGCTTGGTCAGGAGGACATCGTGGTCAACGCTGTCAAAGGCTCCACTCAGGGCTGGAAAACCCTAGCTTTGTGTCACCGTTGGGATTCTGAAGCCCGAAGTTTGTCACCAGTTTTTTCCGTACAATTTTTCCAATTTCCCCCCCCCCCAAAAAAAAATGACACTGACAGACGTAGGTTTTGTTGTTTGTTGATTGGGGTTTAAGGGCGAGACGACTACCGGAGTCAATTTGCGGTAATAAGGTATTAAATTGTTGCCTTGGTGCACTATGTTGCTATTTTTGCAATGCTGCCGTCTGTCACATGGTAGTATGACATCATAATGTGCTGTCATATTGTGCACCAGCATGCAAATATGTTTCTTAGTCAAAGGTTGTCAACAATAACACAGGCGTTGAAAGCACAAAACGAATATAGAAAACAAAAATAAGATGGCCCCTCAGACAGACTGGTTATTGATTCAACTTTTTTGGTACGATTCAATCATGATTCATTTTCGAATCTGAATGATTCAATCACCGTTCGATTCACGGATAAGATTTTGAGAATTGATTCTTTCCGATTCAAAGAATCAAATCAAATATTTCAATCGATTCACGTTTGATTCAACATTTAACTATATGTGGTGAATTTATGTAAAATGAATAAAAATGAAAACATACATATATATGAACATTAAAACATTGTTACAGCAATACTATTTCAGTATAAATGAATGTAGCCACTGGGACTGTATGTATTTGCACAATTTAACAGTGTACTTAAATCGTAAAGAATCGTTAAATATTTTGATTCAATTAGCTTTGATTTGATGCGGGTTTTGATTCAATCACGATTCATGAATCAAAATCTGGTGGTGAATCAATTATTGGTTGATTCAAGGAATTTTGATTGAACGATTCCAATCGATTCAATCAGTGTTGAATCAATAACCAGTCTGCCCTCAGAATCATTCTGCATCATTCAATCATTCAAGCAAGACTAAATCATTCAGAATTAGTCTTGCTTTATTTTGCACACGTATTGGAGGTCAAGGCGCTTCCGTCTTTCCGTCAATAGGGGTTTCTTACGCAGCCGCAAGAAGACTGCTTTGCGTGAATTCCAAAAAGCACCAGTAGCTATTCGCACCCACGTGTGGTGCACACCAACGAGATATTTCGTACTGTTCAACGCTTTGTCGAATACAATGGACGCACAATGGACGTAACAAGCCAGGCTTGAGGCTGCTCTCTCTCTCTCTCTCAACCACCCATGTCCCGGCATTGACAGATATGTAGCGGCAGGCGCAGTAGAATTGAGGTGGTAGCGCTGACTAGACATCGTATCGGCCACTGCTACACTTCCTACAGCCATCATTTGACTGGATCGGAACACCCTGTGCGCAACCACTGCAACGTTACACTGAGCGTAAAACACGTCATCTCCCAACGACATCTGCGAACGCTTGGAATGCATAAACTCGCGATTTTTCTCCTAAGACATCGCTCGATGATGCGATAGGCAATGCAATGGTCAACATTAAACAAATTATAAACCAAAGGAGTTCCGATTTAATATTGTGTTCAATTTCCGCCAGTTACTGTGCTAAAATATCCTTAATTAGGTAGATAGGCGCTTTGGCCTAAGTGCAAAACGTCCACCAAAACCCACCATTAAAACCCGTATGACTGCTAAATAACCTTGCCTACAATTTTAGAAACCCTAAAAGAACTTAAATGTACTCTTAAGTCACCCACTGCACTTTCCGATCCGTAAAATGACGAAGAACAATAATATCAGAAGTGTTTTACCGGACGATAACACCAATACGTTTACAACTGGAGACTTCAACGCCGAAACGGCGTTTGCAATGATTTACAAATCACAAAACCCGATAGGATAAATTGTCTAATTTTGTGAGAGAAAAAATTATAATGTTAAAAACATACCAAGACATCAAAAAATCCGCCAGAGGACTATTTCACAAAGAAGTTAGTAATTACACATGTTTGTGATTACAAACGCAAGACAATATTGCAAACCTCACAAAAGACATTTCACAAACATTCACCACCTCTGAATTACCGATTGTAAAGAAAATTGTAAACACAACTTGAGGCCTATTTCACAAAGAAGTTAGTAATTACACATGTTTGAGATTACAAACGCAAGAAAATATTGCAAACCTCACAAAAAGACATTTCACAAACATTCACCACCTCTGAATTACCGATTGTAAAGAAAACTGTAAACACAAATGTTAGTACAGCAGAAAGCTTGAAATCAAGAACGTTTGTATTAAACTTGATGCTGATGACAAATAATTTGATTGCTAACAAATTAATTTAACAAATATTTACATTGTGGTTTATTGTTTTATTCAATATAAAATTAGTTATAGGGAGAATAATCGTTTAATTAACATTTCATCGGAATGCAAACTCTGATCGTAAAAATACATCTTGGTAAGCAGTTAGAGTAAACAGAATTTGACCATTCACCAGGTGGCGGAGCATAACAACAGAACTACTCTTAAAAGAAAGATCGTTGAATTTCTCGACCATTTTTTCACCTAACCTAGCCGATTTCCTACGTCGTAAAGGATGAAGGTTCACTGCACATTGCACAAGACATCGTTGACCGCTGCAATTCTATCGCCATGCGGTTTCTCCGCGCGGAGGCGCGTCGCAATCGGTAAGGTGCACTGGGACTTCAAAGCTGGAGATCCCTGTTCGAATCTCGGGAAATAACTTTTTTTTGTAGCTAAACCTATGCATAACTAAACCATTACCCTAGCAGCCTCGGCAACGTAACAACCTCACCAAGAAAATAACCTGAACAGTCAAACAATTTCTTTTCTTTGCCCTTTGCCCCCTCCCTCATCCGGAAATACCTTCCGCCGCCACTGACTGAAATGGAACACCAGCAGATTAACTCTATGGGAAATGGATTTAAAGTGGGTGGGGAGGAGTGCGTGCCAAACAAATTTGACTGCATGACCTTGATCCGACCCTCGAGACAGGACAGGTACCTGTCCTATCTCCAGACGGGAAGCCCGGTACCTGTCCTGTCTCCAGACGTGTGGACCGGTACCTGTCCTGTATCCAGACGTGAGGCCCGGTACCTGTCCTGTCTCCAGGCGTGAGGCCCGGTACCTGTCCTGTCTCCAGACGTGAGGCCCGGTACCTGTCCTGTCTCCAGACGTGAGGCACGGTACCTGTCCTGTCTCCAGACGTAAGGCTCGGTACCTGTCCTGTCTCCAGACGTGAGGGTCGGTACCTGTCCTGTCTCCAGACGTGAGGCCCGATACCTGTCCTGTCGCCAGACGTGAGGCCCGGTACCTGGCCTGCCTCCAGACGAGAGGGTCGGTACCTGTCCTGCTTCCAGACGCGAGGTCTGGTACCTGTCCTGTCTCCAGACGAATCGTGCAATCGAACTCAAACCCACCGCGTACAAACAAAAATATACATTTTGCGGCGAGAGTCGTCAGTGGCCGCCGTAAAATGGATAACATTTCTGATGTGATCTGTGATTTACGGTGGCTGAACGCACAGCAGCTCATTCAATACCATTCTGTTTGCGCTGTGCTGCACGCTATTCGTACCGGTTCACCACCGTACATCGCCAGCACCATAGGACAGCAGCAGCGTGACATTCACGGGCGTGACACCCCCTCGACACACCTGCTCTCGCTACCGCGCATATGAACGGAGGCGGGCAGGCGGCGGTTATGTTACCGCGGTGCTAAGTGTGTGAATGACAAACGTACTCGCAGATGGGAGCACTTGTACGCCTCGCGCACTGAAAAAGATCGTTCTGAAAGGTCGTTCTGAGCTTACAGGATGATTCAGACCGATGCGAATGTGTTCTTATTTTTAAAAGTCTTTGTTTAGCATTATTTGTGTATTTTTTCTTCTTCCATTGTACCGATATGTACCTGTACGTATTGCACCCATTTTCGTATTGCCATGTCTTACGTTGTGACTCGTCAGTGTGAAAAGCGACACGATTATTTCAAGTGGATCATTGATTTAATACACATCTTGCATCGTTAGGCCCGGTACCTGTCCTGTCTCCAGACGTGAGGTCTGGTACCTCTCCTGCCTACGGGCCCGGTGCCTCTCCCGTCTCCAGACGTGAGGTCCGGCACCTGTCCTGTCTCCAGACGTGAGGCCCGATACCTGTCCTGCCTCCAGGCGAGAGGTGCGGTACCTGTCCTGTCTCCAGACGTGAGGGTCGGTACCTGTCCTGCCTCCAGACCTGAGGTCCGGTACCTGTCCTATCTCCCGACCCGGTACCTGTCCTGTTTCCAGATCCAGTTCCCACTGAGCAAGGGCGCCGCAACCCTCCGAAAGTTGAGGGGGGGGGGGGGGCGGCGGAGGTATTCTGAAGTCGATTCTTCGCTATAGCTGCCAGCTCGGCTGCCATCTCAGGCCCAAGTGAGGCGAAATGGCGTTTGAAGTCGTCAGCTCGGTCCATCGGCTGTCCTCGGCGCCGCCACTTCCCCCTCTCGTGGGTCGAAGGGCAAACTCACAGATCCCGCGCCAGAAACTCGCACGATCAGACAGCATGGTCCCGCACAGAAAGTCGCGTTTCGCCTGGGCACAGCAACTCTTAACCCGGTTTCGGAGCCGCCGATACTCGATAAGGGCGGTCTCCGTACCGTACCTGCGCTATTCCTGGTAGGCCCGGTCGCGCTCACGCATTACACTGCGCAGCTCGTGGTTACCCTCCAACCACGGTCAGCATGGACGACGTGGGGTCACAGTTTTCAGGGGACAGTGCACATCGATGGCAGACGACCATACGCGCATGAACACCTGCAACTTCCCCTCGATATCCGCGTTCCGGTATAACGGGTCCCAGTCTGACAGCAACAGATGTAAACTGAGCGCGTCCCAATCTACTTTGTGCCAGGGGCGAGCTCGGAAAGGCGTAGGACGCGAGTGCTGACGCCTGAAGGGCGCGCGAAGAATGATGGTGAGGTGGTCGGCAATCGTTACCGGTGGCACCGATACGGCGCTCTCCAGATCCGGCATACTGGTGTGATTATATGGTCAAGGATTGTGGCGGTCGGCTCCAGATGGGTGGGAGTGACAATACGTTGACAAAGGTTGAATATTTGTAATGTAGTTTGCTTGTGCCTAAGTTGCATTAACCACTCTTCTACAACTGATTCTGTATCCTTTTGTTAAAGGCTGCGTAGAAAAACATCGACTTGTGTTAAATAATGGTGCTATCCTAGCATCATTCGTACGTTGGCAATTCGTATTTGTGTCGGTGTAAAATATATGGCAAAAAACGGAGAAAAAACAGCTAATGACTGCTGCCTGATGGCGGACTGCTGGCAGGAGATTTCTGACGCGAACACCGGGGAAGGGTGAAAGGCAGACACTGCAAAGCATACCACTGCGATCGTGCAACATAGCTCAGGATGCCGTTTGCCACCAGAAGCTTTGATGTGTTACGTGTCGTAAGAGAATAAGATATTTCGACCCGAGGAGACTAAATAAACGTCGAGTTATGAAATAGCTGTCTCACAGTGACATGCTCACATTAAAAAGTCACGACGACACTCCCCAAAAGGAGCAATGAATTGATGATAGCATTTCAAAGACCTTCAACAATGCAAGACATAATTGGAAGTGAAATATGATGAAGTTCAACATGGAGGACTTCAATCGACCCCACTCATTTATATTTTCCCACCTTCGACGTGCCTTTATTGCCCGAGCCTGTCGAACTATGAAGCATGTTTCGAGTTTCTCCCTCCTCGACAGGCACCGCTGATGATTAGGGCTAGGCACACATCTTGTGAAACATAGATATGTCTTTAAATAGTTGTACTAGGCATCCGAATATTGTCCGCAACCTAAAAGTCGCAGCTCTGTCGACCTCAAATATGAGACTCCCAAAGATTAAATTAAAAATGGCATAAGCTGGATGACAGTTGTGGCCGCAGCCGCAGCCGTTCGTTTCTAGTTGTGTAGTCAGTTGTAGCCGTAGGCTGCCGACCACGGCCGCCTCCAGAGGAAACTCGACCATATTTCATCTCTAGTGGCTATTGTGGGCCCGGAGCGTGGCGATGAGATGGGGCCAGAGTACGGTAACGCAGACATGCATTATAGGGAATCGATGGTGATTCCTGCGGTTAATAGGGATGGCTGATGGGATCCAAGTGAGAATAGGTTGTCCGATCGTAAGATGAGGCCGGTTATATTATTGGATGACGGTGAAACCATTGCAGGACTGAAGTGGCCCTGCCATGATGCAATTGTATGGCTCTCTTGAAACGGTGGGAAACAAACTCAAATGCGCTTCAAGCACGCCGTGAAGTGGAAGTAATAGCCCTAGGAACTGCGAGATGGCATGCGAGTGGGATGGCATCGATGTTAATTGGTGGGCAGCGGTGTCGATTTTGCCAAACGATTGGAGGGCCGAACAGGGACGGATTCAAGGGGAGCCTATCAGCGGCATGGCTTTACCGAAACCACCGAAATTGGATGAAAACTAACACAGTTTAAAGAAATTATAGGCAACTTGTACAAAGGACAGTATTTGTCGTCAATTCATAATGCAAAAACCGACAAAATCTCATGAGGTTTGGAATTCTTTCGGAACTCAAACCAGGGTAATAGAACAACGGGTAGAACAGTAAGGAGTGTAACGCCCAAATGAATTAGACAAGATATAATTTGTATCGTAATTGTTTTGTCTATTATAAATTAAAGGTATTGTTTACAATCAATAACTTGTATTTCCATAGATTATATCTTTATTTATTGAATTAAACCCCAGCAAATATACGAAGTAGTAGTCAAAGTAATGTATTTGCAGTACATGTAGTAGCATTTGGAAGCGATCAGCTGTCGTGTCGACATTTTTTAACCCCCAAGCACATATAACCCCTTTACGCCCGGCATATCGAAAAATGGTAAATAGAAACGTTGTAGCTAAGGCTTGTAGCTATCTGTTCCAGAAGTCGGATTTAAAATATGCACCATAGGTTACGAGCCAGCTTCGTCGGAAAAGCATTGATTTAACATGGGAACCCTATTGTGTAGTAGGTTTGTAACGCCCAAACGCCCGAGTGCTGCCAACTGTTACTGGTGGGGGCTGCCTCAAACCAACGTTTTTGGCCGGTCTGCATCCGCCAGAAGGCCCGAGTCCTTATACTTGAAACCCTTACTTAGTAAAAAGGCAATGTTAACCTGCCATTGACTGGAGGGGGGGGGGTAGGTATCTCCCCGTGACGATTTTGTTTGCAATAGCTCAAACACCAATAGAAATGGGGAACTATCAAAGCGTTCAAAGTTGTAGCATTCAATGCTTGTACCATCCAAAACCGCAGCCAACAACGCTTGCGACATCCAAAATTCGCCCGGGTAGGAGACATCTTCATGAGCCAAACTCGCCGCATCCAAAATGGTACTCGCCTCATCCAAAACCGTAGCATACAGCCACATACAAAGCCGTGGCAGTCAAGCTTGCGCCATCCAAAACTGTCTGGCGCGGTCATATTGGAACTACTAGTTGCAGTGAAACCCGCTAGATGGAGGGACTAGAGGAGTGATGACGTAGTCACTCTGGCACGCAAGCCGGCTACAGTGGAATATGTTTATGCGATGGACATATGACACCACACTGGGCCCGACGTCGCCTCGCATCGGCCGGCAGCTGTCGGGCGGAGAGGAGGGCGGCTGGTACAGACCGGCGGAATGGGGAGTGTTACATCGAGACCGTGGGAAGCTAATGGTAAAGCCCAGGCTACACTATGCGTGATTGTCAAGGAAATCACGCGCGTGTTCTCCGTGTTTGCAGAACTTCCTTGACGTCCGGGATCTGCCGGTCAAGCAAATCACGCAAGGAAAATGGATAAACCACTGCATTTTTTTAATCGATAAACCACTGCATATAATTTTCTCAAACGCTTCTTCATTCATCTTCCGCCACGATACTCAGCACAAATTATTCATGTTTTGGTCTAGTATAGACCTAAACATACGCGAAATCAAGCAAAATGATAAAAACCCTGCAACACGCAATCTCGGAAAACACGACAACAAGTTCAGAATTTTGAACTTTTCATCGTTCCGTCCGTGACGGGTCTGCGGAATTTCCTTGACGTTTCATCCGGGATCTGCGTGATGTGCCAGTGTAGCTCACCCAATGCATTTACTATCAGCTTAACTTTCTCTGTCACGCAAATCCCGACAACACGGATAACACGCACGTGATTTTCAGGAAATCACGCATAGTGTAGCCTGGGCTTAAAGCTACGACACTTCGCTCGCTCACGAGCTCGCAAAATCGTTCACGAGGATGGGAGTTAGCTGCCACGTTTCGATATGCGATTACCGGCCCATTCCGGTAAACCTCATGGCACTAGCTTATGGTACTACTACCACCATAGTCATTGGCGGATCCAGAACGGTGGTTGGGGTGGGGGGAGGTTGGGGGGGGGGGGGGGGGGCAAATTCCCCCCAAAATATCACACAACTCTGAAAACTAATCGGATTTTGCTTGCTTATGGATTGATAGCTGATTAAAAAAACTTTCCTTTGTAAAAGTTGCTTAGATTGTCTTCTATATAAGGAAATGTGTCAATTTTGTGCTGATTGCAGGCGGTTCGGAGGGGGACCATGGCCACAATGCCCCCCCCCCTCTCCTGGATCCGCTAGTGACCATAGTCTGCAACGGATTTAATTAACGAATTTCTTATTCTATAATTAATTATTAATACCACTACTACTCAGCAACACACTGTCGCTGTGGCTGTGGCTTCTTTTTTGGGTTTAGCATAGTTGGTTCATTGTTTCACATTTATAGTATTTAAGTAAATATGCTAGGACACAAGTAAATATGCCAGGCCCGGTTGGGCCTGGTAGGATAATGATTGAAAATTTTGTGAAAATAATGATATCTGATATCTGATATCTGAACGGGCCGGACCGGGCCTGGACTTGGTGTTCATGGGCCTGGGCCGGGCCGGGCTGGGAGTTGGTGGGCCAGTGTCGAACACTGCTTCAGAGCAAGTGTGATAAAATATGTAAGAGACAATCCCGTCTGATGTTGGTGATTGATGATTGGTTGTCATGTGGTTTTAGTATTTTAGGATTGTATATTTTCGTGTGTATTTGGTTTGTCTTGTTTCCTGACTTCACCTATTAGTGGGTTTATGGACCTGTTGGTGATCAATAGATAAATAAATAAATAAATACTACCAATGAAATAACACGCATTCAATGCACCGAAGTTTCCTTGTCTTCGTCTACTACAAAAAATATAGACCTTTATCTTCATGGACTTCCCTCTGGAGATCACACTTTTCACTAAGTCTTGTACACATCCTCTGCTTTGTATCAGTGCACCAGCACAGCTTCACTGCAGTAGAGCTGCACCACTGGGAAGGCGGTCATACCCAGAGAAAAGCAAAACTCAAATAGAAGCCTTTAGCTCACTTGTGCAGGCCGAACAGTGCATCGTTCTTTACGTCAGCCACACATCAGAGTGTTTCTCTTTGGATCAATTCAAAAACAGCCGGTGAGAAGGGCTCCACGGAAGGAAAAAATCCACAGCTCATCGGTTCGCGAAAATGTGAAGGCAAATCAGTTTTTACTTAATAATGTATCATTAGGAACTCAATTTTGTATTGTATGTACCAGCTTTATTTATTCCATTGTAATTTGGAACCGGTGAAAAAATAACTTCTTCGGAAATATGCACGGTAGAATGTTTAAAAAATATATATGTAGCATTATTCGATAGGCACTGACAGACAATTATGACAGTCATTTTCAACAATTAAATCACACACATGTAAGCTCTATACAAAAAAAAATGTTAAAACAATCTGTTTGGGCTTCGCTTCCCAAGTTGATACATAACCCGGTTGTTCTTGTTACATAGAGAGCTATTTCATACTAATGACGAGAAGTGGCAGCCACCTGTCCGCTGTCCGTTCGGATGTCGCCCCAATGACTGCGCGCACCTTGCAGTCACAACCGCGAAATTTGGCAGTTTAGTGGGGATGCAGGGTCGCGCCATCGTATGCAAATTCTGCGTCCATCCATGATAGCAATAGTCTGCAATTTTAATTATTATTAATATGACGTGAATATCAGAACTCGTAAGCGCCTCCCGGCTGCCACTGAACAGTGAACTGGCTTTTTGCTTTCGGGAGACACTGGCTCAGTGGTAATGACCTAATGGGGGTCAGGGTATTTGCTAGATATTTAGGAGGTCGGTGGTGCGATACAAGGCAACGTCACTGGCGTTTTTTTTCAATCTTCTTCATACGCTCAGCGTATCTCACTGTTCTGCGTGCTGACCGACCCGGGGTTCCCGTATCTGTACCAGGAGGACGGATAGCGCTGGGTTCGGTGACCGTCCGGCTCGTTATGCGGGGTAGTCGTTTTGTGGACGGCTGGCCGAGACGGATGCGGATGAAATTACTCATGTACTTGAAGTAATGGGTGATGTAGTTATCCGAAAACTATCTCGCTTTGCATACTTTGAACGCATTTGGGCCGAGCATTGGCTTGTATTTAAACAAAAACAAAATTAGTCAGAAGCTTTTGAATATATAGGTTTCCGAGTTCGGGACCCGGAATAAAACACTGACAAATTGAAACTGACCTTCCCGCTCTGTTACCAGGAATGCAAAAGCGAATGCAATGACATGTTGGTTACCAAATACTCCAAAACGTGCATTGATATATCTGACTTATTGGTCATGTTTACCTATAGGTACACACGCGTTGTATTGCATTTATTCAATACAATATATTTTCGATTTCTTCTGATACTTGAACATCTGATAACCATAATGGTGTTTACATAGCAATTAAGTACTAGTGGAGGTTCGGCTACTAATAAAGGGAAGTTAAAGTTTCCCTTCGCCTCATTTGATCACAACTATGGCGCAGGTGCGTCAATTGATTGAATCGTGCGAGTATTCTATTGCATTGCGTCCGAATAGGCGTTTCGATACCGACGACATTAATTTTCTCGTTTTATTTGTCACTGACGGCGGATTGGACATTACATAATGCATAATACATAATAAATATATAGCATACATATAGCATAATACTTACTCTGAATTTATCACTTGGCAACGTATGCGCCATTTTTTGGAAGGCTGACAGCTCCAAATCCCGGTTTTAACTGAAGTTAGCTGCAGTAGTTAATGTATGAAATGCACATAAAAGATATACCAAAATAACAGCAACTCTGTATATACTCATATACTGATATACAACATTCAAACACTTACGGGAAACCTAGGCGCCGAGCACGGGTCACAGAAAACTCGCCGAGAAGAGTATCTAGGGCCTTGGCCGAGAAGTGCCGGTCGGCTGGAGAAGTGCTATCAACTGGAGTTGTTGCAGAAGTTGGCCGCCAGGGACCGCTAATGACCCAGGGTGTTATGACGTCGCAAGCAAATAGTACTGCTAAATATTGATTTATTTATAAACAAATAAATAAATACACATTTAGCGTTAAATATTTAACTGTTACCATTTGCTTGCGACGTCATCACACCCTGGCTCACTAGCGGTCCCTGGCGGCCAACTGCTGCAACAACTCCAGTTGATAGTGCTAGCCGGCCGGTCGTGCATCACAGAGTCGCATCACCACCTTTTCCTCCCACACACAGCGCCAATCGATATAGAGGATCACAGATATGGCACAGTACGGCCATCTCAAATGGCTGTAGGCTGCCATATATGGCTACTAACAAAGGGAAAGGGCGGTCATAATAATAAAATGAAGGGAACCTCAAAATGACGATTAAGGTGTTTTAAACAAACTTATCGCATAATTACCAACTTTTATGCGCTAAACCCATCCGGAAGACCAATTGGCATCGATTATTGTTTGTATTCTAGTGATTTCCACCAAAAAAAGCACCCTACCAAATAGTAGACAATCCTCCACTAATCCTCCACTAATTTATAACTGCTATGTAAACAACATTCATGTTAGCTCCCTTTCTTTCAAACTTGGTTGAAACACAACAGTAGATATGGACTGCGACAGGGACGAAGAACCCAAACACTGCCATTGTTTCCTTTCAACAAGCACAAAGTGTGCCTAAACAAATACACAAATAGGGCACATTTGGTGTCATAATATGCCAGATTTCACTGCTACCGAAATTCCATTTAAACTCCTGCCAAATTCCCTCAAGAAAAGTACAAATATCGCCCTGATGCCTTCCATTCTTCCGTTGCCATGATACTTCTTTTCCAAGTGCCATTTACGATATTGGAAACTGCAATAATTCCGAACAAAGTATGAATTTGCCTCCAAAACTGGACTTTTATGAACAATGAACAATCATTTGAAAAAGTGCATTGCAATCGGCAGTTTAGGTTCGCCCCGGACTGCAACCTATTTAGCATCGGCGATTTGTGTATAAGTGCCCATTCAACAACGTTGGATATATTTATGCAAAAGTGCCCAGATGTTGCACTTTCCAATAGTGGAGGGAAAATAACGATCATTAATTTTCCCAAACTTCCAACTTTGAATTAGGGAACAATTGTATTTAATTCTTAAATTTAGATCTCATCATTTTAATACCATAACGGTAGCGAAATACATTGTTGCTAACAAAATACAAAGGTGATTATCTCCCTTTAAGAGCCTCTGTGCGATTTTCAAAAATGGAATCAATTCGGCAGAACTAGCAGTGATAATGTCATATAACAATGCGCATGCTTTTATTGAAAAATAGGCGTATTTGACCTGCGTCGGTTTCCGCTACTGTGTGTTTTCTTTCATTTGCAGCATCTCGCAATGATCATGATACTTGTTATCGAAAGCTTTGCGACCATTGTCCTATAATATAAAACATGGTTTGAGTTATTATTGTCATTATACACCATCTATCATGAATCAGTTACAATAACTATATATGTATATGTGTGTGCAGCTGGTCGCATGGCCTATAACAGGGGTGGAGCTTCTCCAGAAAAGTGGGGGGCTGAGCTGGGAAAGTCGCTTAAAGTACCATGGAAATCCACAAAAATACAGATTTATCCCCGGAATTGACCCACTTCCTCGTTAAGGTTGAGGGGGGTTGAAGCCATCTCAACTGAATAGGATACTACATCCCTGGCCTATAACTTGAACAAAACTGTTCAAATGTGCATCTCGCCAACAATTATAACCTGTTTAAACTTCCCCTCCCCCCAGTGGCCGTTGTTTGCCTTGACTGGGGGGTTGCCCCCCTAGTTAACATGTTAGACGAGTCCCTGGTTCTTTTGGTGCCCCATCCATCAAATGCATCGTAAGTTTTCTAGAGAGCGAAGTTGTCGTGACACCAATGTAGATTTCTTGACGAAGCCATTGCCATCTTCGAACGAAGCCATCTTCGTGTGGACATATAAATTGATAAACCACATTGGTGCACTTCAACTTGTCTTTACTCGTGTTGAGATTGTTTTTCATTACTAAGTTTCGTGTTTTCTTGTTTTGATAGTATATGATAAGTTCAAGTTTTTGGTTTTTGTCTATGCATTTCACCTTCTTTTGTATGATACTACACGTACGACTCGTTCGTCAACTTTGTACGCTGAACTCATCAAGTTACGGTAATAGAGTTGAACATAGACCCTGCATGTTTGACCCTGCATGACACTGATTGACATACTTCTTTAGCTGCGCTTCAATCTCCGTATCTACTGCCTTATTTGAATAACCGTTGTTCACTAAGACCTCCTTTACTCTACAAAATTCAGAGTGTAAAAGTTCATATGTAGAGCATATATATTATATTGCAGAGCATATATATTAGCATATGTAGCATATATATTATATTGCAGAGCATGTAGAGCATATCTACTATATTGCTCTTCTCACAAAGGCTCTTATCACGCTCACTTTACATTTTTGCAGGGCATTCGTTTTTTGCGTTCATTACGTCCCCTGTGTTTGTGGGCTTACAGACAACACTAGTGGTGAATTTACCATCTCTTCTATCCACTAGGACGTCTAAAAATGGCAACGTTTGTCAATGCTCTTTTCAAAAGTGAAACGTAAGACAGAGTTGTTCTCCAGACTAGCTATCAAGCTTTGTAAATGTCCATTGCTCACCACTTCTACATTTTTTTTATCTGCATACCTGCAGTAGGTCGAAGGCTCAAGATTGGTATCATTTAAAGCTTTGTTCTCAACAAAACACATGTAGAAGTTAGCGAAGAGTGGCCCCAGAGGCGAACTTATTGCCACACCTTCTTTTTGCAAGTACAGTTTTCCATCTGCACCGCGAAATAGAGATTCGGTGGTGCAGGCACGTAACAGTTTCTCTAAGAGCGCTTTAGATAGCTTTAACACGTGGAAAAAGTCACGTGCATTGGCAGTGAATGTTGGAAAAATAACTTGCACCTTGAGTATGATCATATTTAGGAGTATTTTAAAACTTAATATGAGTATAAATTAGCAAGTTTTGTTTATAAGGCAATTTTGCTTCTAAGGCCGCAACAATATATCATTTAATTCGATATTTTCCTGTTAATAAGCATTTGAAAATTTGGGGTGGTGACCCACTTTTGGTAAGGTCGTTGCCATGGCCTTGATCATTAACGAACTGTTGTGTTACATGTTGGCCAAGATTGACAGTGTGCCTACTGATACCCTGATTCGACTTGTCAATGAGAATTTATCTGACAGCGAAGTGAATTCTGCGAAAAATCTTCTGTGTGAGCATGTTGATGGATCGATAAGAGCTGGTACAAAACGTGGCCAGCACAAGAAGAAGCATGACTTGGAGGATATCGTCAAGATGCTGGTACTGTGTGACAGAAGTACTCTTCCCAGTTTTGTAGCACTTGATATCGCAAAGCTACCGCCTATCTCGATTGACTGCATTGATGTCAGCTCACTCATGCGTAAGCAGCAGCTGCAGGGCGTGGAAATTGCGAATTTGAAGGATTTAGTGCAGGAAATTCTGACAGTAACGGCCGAGACTTCAAAAAGAGTTGAAGTGGGGCTTCTCTCTAACCACAGAAGCCCTACAACGTCTGCTACTTGCACAGCAAGTGTAACCGATGTTTCTCTATCGGGCTCTTCTGATAAACCTGTGCTGGTCACTGTAGCGCCTGTGCAGGGAGGTTCGTCTGGAGCTGGACCTAGCTACTCAGAAGTCGTCCGCAACGCTATGGCTGAACCTGACGCCATGGAGTGGAGTATCGCCAATCGGAGGAAGCGAGCGAAGGTCCCCGCTCCAAGGAAACCCGCCACGGATGCTGCTCCGAGTGCCTCGCCCCACACTGCAGCGGGTCCTCAGCAGGCGAGGTCAGCGACCAGCAAGGCGGTGATCGGCTCCAGGACAACCGGCCCGATTAAGGCGGTAGCTGCCGTGAAGCGCCTCTCCATCTTCATGTCTCGACTTCCGCCTGGTACCGGTGAGGTAGCCATCAAAGAGTATGTGATGGAGCAGACGGGCGCTGATGAGGTAACTGCGATTAAGCTTAAGACTAAATATGACAGCTACGAGTCTTATCGCCTGGACATTGTGAACCCATCTAGTGATAACGTCCTGGACCCCGAGCTTTGGGCACAGGGCGTGGTGGTGCGTCGCTTCTTTGTGAGACGACAGCCGTCGGAAAGTGAGGCATCAGCGACAGGGGAGGGGCGTCCTACAGATGGGTGTGGTGTGCGCAAGTGATGTTGTATCCTCTGATATTCTGTATGTGCCCCTTCTTCCCTATCCCTAATGATTCGTATCAGTTCATACAATTGCAAGTCATCTAAACGTAATATTGGTGGAATTAGTAGGTTATGTGATCTTTCTGACATCGTTTTCTTACAGGAGCACTGGCTTTTCCCTGCTGACCTCCCTTCTCTAAACAATATCCATCAGGATTTTATGTCTTACGGCATTTCATCAATGGATCCGTCAAACAGGTTGATCATGGGAAGGCCATTCGGGGGTGTTGCCGTGCTATGGAAGAATACCTTAGCCCCTTTAGTGAAGCCTCTATCGTTTGATGACGATCAAATAGTTGGATTGGAATGCATTATTAATGACAGAAGAATCCTTCTTCTGGGTGTTTATTTGCCTTATGATACAAAACAGAATTTTGATCAATATGTATATTATTTGGCCAAATTAAAATCCATCATTGATGACTTTGAATCACCATATGTTTGCATTTTGGGCGACTTTAATGCAGACATTTTCGAACAGTCTGAGTTTGGAAGGGAGCTTCAATCCTTTTGTTATGAATCTAACTTAAAGATAGCTGATGTTTTTGATGTTGCCACAGACTTCTGTTACACATATCAATGATGGAAGTGGTACCGAATCTTGGCTTGACCATATTGTCTGTACTGATGGGTTTTACTCTCTCCTCTGTGATGTTGGGATGGATTTAACGATTGCGAGCTCAGATCATTTTGCAATATTCCTAAAGCTCGAGTTTGGTATATCAAATAGTTGTCCGGAGAAAGTGACCGAGAGTGATTCTAGATGGGTAGTCGACTGGACATCAGTCTATAATTCTAGCATAAATGAGTATGCCAAGTTTGTTAAAGAAGAGCTTTCCAATATCGATGTCCCATATGGTGTTTTGTACTGTCATACTCGTGCCTGTCAGGTGCATAACACTGCTATCAGTGCATACTATTAAAATATTATAAAATGTCTTAGGAATGCCTCTCGCTCCTATATTGCTAACAGGAAACATGCTCGTGGTAAACGTATCATCCCAGGGTGTACTGAGTTCGTGGATGACAATCATATACTCTACGGTGATCTTTACTCTCTCTGGGCGTTGGTAGGTACACCTCGTCAGGGCTATATCTACAGTCAGATGTGCATTGCGAAATCACAGTTTAAATATGCCCTCCGTTTTTGTTTAAGAAATGAGAAAGATCTGAGAGCTAAGGTACTGGCAGATAAGTTTGTAAATAATCCGCGTAATATGACTACTTTTTGGAAAGAGGTCCGGAGGCTTAACAGTGCTCCTCCTCTCGCTCAATCTGTGTCAGGTCTCAGTGGTGAGGCGAATATTGCAAATATGTGGAAAGATCATTTTTCTGATATTCTGAATAGCGTACATGATGATAGCTCCAGAGATGGTGTGCTAAGACAGCTGAATGTTTCTGACTCAGGGACTGCACCAATTGCTGTACCTGAGGTTCTGAAATCAATCTACGAATTGTCCTCTAGTCGCTCGTCTGGGTGTGATGAGCTGTGTGCAGAACATTTTAAATTTACTGGTGTTCCTTGTGCTACTAACCTTTCACTGTGTTGTTCGATGATGTTAAATCATACTTTCTTGCCTCCTTCTTTTTCAAAGGTGATCCTGAGTCCCATTGTTAAGGATAAGACTGGTAATGTGTCCGATAAAGACAATTATAGGCCTATTGCCATGGCAACTGTGAGCTCAAAGATCCTGGAAAGAGTGATCTTGATTCGCTATAAATCTTATCTAGTTACTGGTGATCATCAATTTGGATTTAAGGAGAAACATTCAACTGATATGGCCGTGTATGTTTTTAAGGAAATTGTAGACCATTATCTGCGAAACAGAAGTCCTGTTTTTGTCTGCTTCTTGGATGCTCGGAAGGCATTCGATAGGGTAAATAACTGGACATTGTTTAACAAGCTTGTACGTAGAGGTATGAATATTGACATTGTACGGCTGCTTGCAACATGGTACGAATCGCAGAAATTTCATGTGCTGTGGGGTGACCATCTCACGGGAGGATTTTCTGTGAAGAATGGAGTCAGACAGGGGGGAATATTATCCCCCTATTTGTTCAACGTTTACACTGATGGTCTCTCAGAACAATTAGATATGCGTGGGGTAGGATGACGATATTTGGGTAGTGTTAACCATCTTTGTTATGCAGACGATATGATGTTACTTTCACCGACGCCACAAGGCTTGCAAAAAATGATTGATATATGTGCAGAGTATGCAGAAAATCATGATATTTAATACGAAGAAAACCGTTTGCATGGCATTACTTCCGAACCTGTTTAAGAATATGGTTCTACCTGATATTATGTTATGCGGTAGTGTACTGTTGTATGTTGCGAGTTATAAATACCTTGGTTTTAATATTTCGAACACTCCTTCAAAAGCTGATGATCTGGAGTTGCGCCACCAGTATCGCCTCTGATGTTGTCGGGCCAACTCCCTGATTAGAAAGTGTGCCATGTGTTCAGTTTCAGTTAAAAAATATTTGTATAGTCCGTATTGTTCTAATATT